>JAGSMP010002114.1:0-33341 GCA_029286625.1 Parnassius orleans | reverse complement strand
CTGTAGAATAATACGGAGCATTGTCTGCCAAATGCAGTTCTTCAAAACACACTTCGCAGAAAAATTTCAGGCAGAAATATGTAATAACCGTAAGTTCTAGTTTTTCCATTTTGCATGAATCCAATTCCCGCCAAATGTGAAGATGAAAAAAAAAAGGCGGGGTCAGGCAGGGTAATTGTAAGCAGTAAAGAAAAAACCTTAGGATGTGTTTCAAATTCCCATAAAATCATAGCAAATATATTTCTGACAGTGAAAATGTACCTTAAAGTAGTTGAATATATTACAAATGATATACAATAGTAATAATAAGACTAGGCAGTATAAATTTCAAAATGTATACATTTTGAAATTTATACTACCTACTCTGAACTGTTTTTGAAAAAAATATAACAAAATGCGCTTCCACGTTATCCAGCTTTTCATTGGTGACCTCTGTCATCATAATGCTGGACTTGGCCTTCATGGACAAAACTTACGTTTTGTTCTATGCAGAACTCTGAAACATGGTAATGAAAGGATTTTGAAACTTGTTTTCAATTACCCTGTTACACAATTACACTTACCTGATCCTATAGTTTTAATTTAGTTTTTCTGGGCTTGACTACTAACGATTTAAAATTCGAAAATAAATAGAACATGTAACTCATTGATAAGTGTCCTATTCAAAAACTTATTGATCAACCTAGTAGTTTAATACAATTATCGTATCAATTGTGATTTTGTATAGATACAATTATCGACAACAATAATCAAAGTGATAAATATTTCCACATTCTTGTTTGTTTTGATCCGTTAGATATTATTAAATACAAAGGGAAAATCAGGGTTTTTTCTGGTACCTATTTTTATAATGCGAAGTCGGTTTTCTATTATCATTAGGATTACGTATATCCTTACCTTCCATATAGAATGTCACTGGTGATAAGCTTTGATGATTAAAAGTCTACAAAACTAATGTGATTAAATATGAGAATGAAAATCGTTAGTATGAAACGAATTTCGTAAGCACGAAACGAATTTCGTAAGTGCAAAACTAATTTCGTAACTACGAAACGAATTTCGTAACAACGAAACGAATTTCGTAACTACGAAACGAATTTCGTAAGTACAAAACGAATTTCTTAACTACGAAACGAATTTCGTAAGTACGAAACGAATTTCGTAAGTACGAAACGAATTTCGTAAGTACGAAACGAATTTCGTAAGTACGAAACGAAATTCGTAAGTATGAAACGAATTTCGTAAGCACGAAACGAATTTCGTAAGTACGAAACGAATTTCGTAACTACGAAACGAATTTCGTAAGTACGAAACGAATTTCGTAAGTACGAAACGAATTTCGTAAGTGCAAAACGAATTTCGTAACTACGAAACGAATTTCGTAAGTACAAAACGAATTTCGTAAGTACGAAACGAATTTCGTAAGTACGAAACGAATTTCGTAAGTACAAAACGAATTTCGTAAGTACAAAACGAATTTCGTAAGTACGAAACGAATTTCGTAAGTACGAAACGAATTTCGTAAGTACGAAACTAATTTCGTAAGTACGAAACGAATTTCGATAGTACAAAACGAATTTCGTAAGTACGAAACGAATTTCGTACGTTCGAATCGAATTTCGTAAGTACCAAACGAATTTCGTAAGTACAAAACTAATTTCGTAAGAACAAAAATAATTTCGTAAGTACGAAACGAATTTCGTAAGTACGAAACGAATTTCGTAAGTACGAAACGAATTTCGTAAGTACAAAACTAAATTCGTAAGGACGAAACCAAATTCGTAAGTATAAATCTAAATTTGTAAGTACGAAACTAACTTAAATTTGTAGGTACAAAACTACGTAGGGAGGTCAAAAAGTTTGCGAAATGACAAGGAAGGATAATAAAATGAAACATTAAACTATTTTCCTCTCAATGTATTCTCCTTTACAGTTATACATTTATTAGATCTGTCAAATATTTTATTAATACCGTCTTAAAACATTTATCTTAGACGTCAAAATAGGCCGAAATTGCCGACTTCACTTCATCATGGTCGCCAAATTTTTTCCCACGCATATCTTTCTTCAGTTTTGGAAACAAATAATAGTCACTTGGGGCCAGATCTGGGCTGTAGGGTGGTTGGCGCAGTTGTTTAAAACAGCACCGGTGAATGGCAGCCGTCGCAACGTGGCTTATGTGTGCTAAATCCGTAAGTATGAAACTAAATTATAATATTAAGGTATGTATTAATTAACCTAATTTTTTTATATAACTATTTTTTATTAACTTTTTAGACGGCGACACTACGCTTATAGGTAAGTATTACTAACTTTCAGACACTAGTAATTTACTAAGTTTTGTTTATTTTCCAGGTTACTTCCGACTTCTGATGCAGGTTTCACCTGATCGAAGTGATGCGTGACATGGCGTCGATTGATTAGTTGGGTAAGTGTATTATTACTATGTACCTTAACTATTTTATAGAGACTTTCCCAAAGAGGGGAGAGTGCTTTCCGCAATCTCAAATGGTTCTTTATGTAGACATACTCACCGACTTTATATTTAACTGGTCGAGTATGGGTGTCATAGTATGACTTCGATGATTCCGTTGACTTCCTTATAAAGTCTAAAGCCTTCTCTCTTGCGGTTATTCAGGCGGTTTTGCAAAATGCGGACGTAATCGGGGTATGTAGCCCCTGGAGATTTATTATAAATGGAATTAGGAATAAATGGCTTATTCCCAAACATAAGCTCGTGAGTTGTGTAATGTGTAGTAGAGTGAACGGATGTGTTATAGGCAAGCATGGCGGTGTACACATAACGAGGTCAATTGGACTGTTCTTCATTAATGTAAGATTTCAAGTATTCTTTTAGGGTTGAATGGCTCCTCTCTAAGGAGCCTTAGGTTTGAGGATGGTATGGTTAAGATCATAAGTTTTTAATTTTGAGGAATTCACAGGTTTTTCTAAATAGGTCTGAAGTAAAATTAGTCCCCTGATCGGTAAGGATCATCTTAGGAATGCCAAAGATTGATATATAATGCAGTAAGCACTCACTAGTTTCTTCAGCAGTGGTACTCCGGATGGGATATGCACAGGAGAACTTAGTGAGATCGTCTTGTATTTTGAGAGTAAAACGTAATTTCGCTGGTCCGGCTTCGGGAAGTGGGCCGACTATGTTCAAGGATATTCTTTGCATGGTTCTGTAGATTTACTGGTGATTTGCATTGGAGCACGGTTGATTTTCCTAAGTGCTTTATTTTCCCGACATGCTTTACATTGCTTTACATATGAATCTATATCGCTTCGCATACTTTTCTAATAATATGATTGTTTTATCCTGTCGTACATTCTTACAGAGCCTAAATGACCGACTATCGGGATATCATGGTTTTCGAAAAGGATTTCCTTAATTTCTGTCGTAGCTGGGTATATAATATTGTTATGGTATATATGAATTTTAATTCGAGTATCATAAAAGAGATAACATAGAATATTATATATTTTAATGAATGAATGTTTTTCGAAGGGATTTTTCAGATCTTATATACCGAGTCCCTTAATTCTCTTGGAAGTTATCAATTCAGTTTTGATTGTTTTTAACGTTTGAAAGATTTCTGGATAGGAGGCCTCATCAAAATGATATACCTTGGTGAACATTAAATAATAGCATTTATTATTTGTTTCTATCTTTTTAAAGGAGAAGAGTTCTTTCTCGGACTCCTGTGTGTCGGCGATAATTTCAGGGTCGGTTAATATTTCTTGAATGTACGGTTAGATTCATCTAAATCGATAGATGTTGGGACCAGGATTACCTTCTCGAGATATTTCATAAGAGTTTCGTTGTGCTCTTCTACTTCTGTGTTAAAAGTTTTATCTTTGCATGGCATAGATTTAAGGAAAGTTGGGTAATCATCAACAGGTACGTCTGGGGATGAACTCGTGGATGGAAATGGGACATTATCGGTTTGAATTTCAGGTGGTGCTATCTGTTCAGGTTCTGGTTGAGGTAAGTTAATAGGTTCATTTTCGATTTCTTCCCTTAGGGTGTCTGGAATATTGGAAGGTAAATCAACGTAGGGTAGTGGGGAAGCATCTTCAGCTAAATCAAGTGTAGGAGAGATTGCTCCGTTCGGATTAAAGGAAGGTGGAGAAATTAGTAAGTCCATGAGATCTTCGTCTAGATTTTGACCCGGGTCCACTAAAGGAGGATTGGACGTTGGTGGGTCTGCAGGTTGGACAGGGTTCACAGGAAACCGTGATAACGCGTCAGCGTTTGTGTTGGTATTGCCCTTTATATAATGTATATCATACTCAAATTCTTCCAATTTAAGTCGCCATCGAACAAGGCGTCGCCGTCGATCTTTTATGGGTTTGAGATTTCTCTCGATACTAGACTGTTTTAATGAACAAATGGCAGACCCTGAATTGACAAGCAAAGACAGTGGGATATCCGTGACGGATGAATCGAGCAGGACATGTGGTAACAACCTTTTAGTAGTATCTAGACTTATCTCGTAAATTTTGTTTTTGCTTGTTGGAGAGGGAACTTTCAAGTTATGGGTCTTGGATGACTGGACACTTGCTTGGGGCTGGTTACCCGTGTGGTCCTTGCATTGTCGGACACTTGCTTGGGGCTGGTTACCCGTGTGGTCCTTGGATTTTCGGACACTTTTGGGGCTGGTTAGCCGCGTGGTCCTTGGATTTTCGGACACTTGTTTGGGGCTGGTTACCCGAGTCGTCCTTGGATTTTATTGAATATTTCTTTTGTATTGCGATTATTTTGTAACTATGTAATTTATGTTATTTTATGATTGTAAATAGTTAGATAGAAGTAAAGATGTAAGTTTATATCGGTATAATATAATTTAGTAAATATATAAAATAAGTTATAAGTGTATAATATATATATATAATATGTATGTACGTATAATACAATAAATGAGCTACATCACTCCCCCAGAGACCGTTACTACGGGCGATAAAAATCCGGAAATCGAACTGTGCGGCCTGAACGCGTCCTTCTGACGTCATCCTGAGCTGGAGCATTAAGCTCTTTGGGAACAGGATCAAGGAAGGAACCGGGATTGTGTTCGGATGTGAGAGTGAGATTAGGGATAGGGTTGGAAGCTGGTTCAATCAGCATGTAGGCCGGTTTGAGGCGGTCTATGGATACCGTGACGCTTTTACCCTTTATTAATATTTTGAATGTTTTCGTATTACGCTCGGTTGAGGCGGGAGCTGCGGCTTGGAAGAATTCGCCTGGTAAACGTAAAGGCTGTTTGAAGGTCATCCTTAAATGAGCTCCTAATGCCCAATAATACTAGAGGCAACGTGTCTACCCTTGCTATCAGCGTGGCACATGGCTGCCTTTAACTGCGGTGGAATAGTTTATTTTTAAAAATATATATAAATGACGGCCCTCTCGAAGAAGGCACTCTCTAAACGCGAACGCAGATTTGTGAAAACTCTTGTCAATAAATCTGGGGTGATAGCCATTTCCCCACGGATTTTTCCTTTAGCTGACTGATGTTCCTCGGATTGTTCATGTAGACTTTATGTTTGAGGTATCCCCACAAAAAGTCAGGAGGCGTCAAGTCAGGGCTACGTGGGGCCAAGGATATCACCTCTTTGGAAATTATTCTTGCAGGAAACATCTGTCTCACAACCGCCATAGAGTCATTTGATGTGTGACAGGTCGCTCCGTCTTGTTGGAACCAAGTCCTCGTATTCGCTATTCTCGATCTCGCAAGTTCTGGAGTCAAATATTCTCTAACATCGCAACATAGCGGTCGGTGTTAACGGTGATGTTTCGTCCTCGTGAATCTTCAAAGAAGAAAGGGCCAATAATTCCTTTGCTTGAGATTGCTGCCCATACCGTTACTTTAGGACTATGCAGTGGTTTTGATGTTTCATTTTGATTCTCGTCGTTCCAATAGCGACAATTTTGTCGGTTTACGAACCCATTTAAATGAAAATGAGCCTCGTCAGAAAAAGGATGTTGTCAAAAGAGGAAAATCGACTAAGCATTTCTTCTGCAAATGCCAACCTTGTTCGAAGTCGGCCTCTTTAATTCCTGTGTTAACTGGAGCTTATAAGGATGCAGTTTAAGATCCAACTTCAAAATTCGCTGTAAACTTCGTCGCGACAAGTTTAAAGCCGCCGATCGCTTCCGAGTAGACACTTGCGGATTTTTTCCTACTGACTCCTTCACCCTCTCAATATTGTCTGTGGTCCTAGACGTTCTTGGACGACCTTTGCTGGTGGTTTAAACGTGGAACCGGTCTCTTCAAAACGCTTTATCCATATTTTAATTAAATTAGCACTGAGCTTCATTAGTGTGTGTTAATCCATATTCAGAACAATACATTCGCCTTGTAGAAATGTATGAACGACCGTTCTCGCAAACGTGCGAACACAAAAGCGCGACGCTTCCGTCGAAGTGACTCATGGTTACTAAAACTTCACGAGTGTCACTATCCAACCACGCTAGGCTCCCCCCGCCCGCGCACACTTTACCCCGCGAAAAAAGAAGACGCAATATGCACGTTCTATTGCGCCACCCTGTATAATGTATATCATACTCAAATTCTTCCAATTTAAGTCACCATCGAACAAGGCGGCATCGCCGTCGATCTTTTATGAGTTTGAGATTTCTCTCGATACTAGACTGTTTTAATGAACATATGGCAGACCCTGAATCGACAAGCAAAGACAGTGAGATATCCGTGACGGATGAATCGAGCAGGACATGTGGTAACAACCTTTAGTAGTATCTAGATTTATCTCGTAAATTCTGATTTTGCTTGTTGGAGAGAACTTCAAGTTATGGGTCTTGGATGACTGGACACTTGCTTGGGGCTGGTTACCCGTGTGGTCCTTGCATTGTCGGACACTTGTTTGGGGCTGGTTACCCATGTGGTCCTTGGATTTTCGGACACTTGTTTGGTGCTGGTTATCCGTGTGGTCCTTGGATTTTGGACACTTGTTTGGTGCTGGTTATCCGTGTGGTCCTTGGATTTTGACACTTGTTTGGGGCTGGTTACCTGAGTCGTCCTTGGATTTTATTGAATATTTCTTTTGTATTGCGATTATTTTGTAACTATGTAATTTATGTTATTTTATGATTGTAAATAGTTAGATAGAAGTAAAGATGTAAGTTCATATCGGTATAATATAATTTAGTAAATATATAAAATAAGTTATAAGTGTATAATATGTACATATAATATGTTTATGTAAGTATAATATACAATAAGTAGGCTTCATCACTCCCCCGCAGAGTCTGTCACTACGGGCGATAAAAATCCGGAAATCGAACTGTGCGGCCTGAACGCGTCCTTCTGACGTCATCCTGAGCTGGAGCATTAAGCCTTTGGGAACAGGATCAAGGAAGGAACCGGGATTGTGTTCGATGTGAGAGTGGGATTAGGGATAGGGTTGGGTCAATCAGCATGTAGGCCGGTTTGAGGTGGTCTATGGATACCGTGACTCTTTTACCCTTTATTAATATTTTGAATGTTTTCGCATTACGCTCTAATACTTGGTACGGACCAGTGTAAGGGGGGTTGCAAAGAGCAACGTAATGCATCGTCCCTTAAAAATACATGACTTGACGCAAATAAGTCTTTGTGTATAAAAATTTTTACTTTATTGTGATGCGCAGCAGGTAAAGGTTGCAGCTTTGATGTTATTTGCCGCAGTCGGGTGATAAAGTACGATATATCGGTTGAGGCGGGAGCTGCGGCTTGGAAGAATTCGCCTGGTAAACGTAAAGGCTGTTTGAAGGTCATCCTTAAATGAGCTCCTAATGCCCAATAATACCAGAGGCAACGTGTCTACCCAATTGCTATCAGCGTGGCACATTATGGCTGCCTTTAACTGACGGTGGAATCGTTCCACTAGGCCGTTGCAAGATGGATGATATGCGATTGTTCTGCGATTTTTGAATCCAATCATCTTTCCAAGGTACTGGAAAAGTGATGAATCAAACTGTCGACCACGATCAGTAACAATATCGTACGGGCATCCAAATCTGTATATCCACGATATTAATGCCTTTCCAACTGTCTCGGCTGTTATGTCTGCCATTGGTATGACTTCTGGCCATCGTGTGAAACGATCCACCGCAGTTAAGCAATAGCGGTAACCCTGAGAAATAGGAAGGGGACCAATAATGTCCACGTGAACGAAAGTAAATCGGGCGCGGGTAGATGAAACGCCTAATGGTGACGAAATGTGACGATGAACCATGGCGCGTTGACAAGGCAGCATTGTCGAGACCACTCCCGACAGTCTTTACAAACGCCAGGCCATACAAATCGCTCTGCTACTAATTTAGCACTAGCATTGGCACCTAGATGGCTTAAGCTATGAAGACTGTCAAAGAGTTGTCTCCTCAAAGGCTTGGTAACAAAAGGTCTAGGTGTGGAGGTGCTGACGTCACAATAAAGTTGCAGTTGAGAGTTAGGAATTCTCAGCTTTTCCAGGTGGAGTGAAGATTCACCTCCCAGAAGTTGAGTTAGCTCTCGATCAGATGCTTGAGATGAAGCCAGCACGTCTAAGTCGATGAGCATCTGCAGTTTTTCGACACGTGACAGTGGGTCAGCGACGACATTGTCTTTTCCCGATATATGTCTAATGTCGGTCGTGAACTGCAAAATATAATCAAGGTGACGATACACTCGAGGCGAAAAATTAGCTTTCCTTTCGTTGAAAACATAACGAAGCGGCTTATGGTCGGTAAACACCACAAAATGTCTAGCCTCTAGCATATGACGAAAGTATTTAATACTTTCGTATATGGCTAAGAGCTCGCGGTCGTGAGGTGAATACTTTCGTTGAGAGGGACTCAACTTCCGCGAGAAGAACGTTAATCGTTGCCACTCACCACCTTTAATTGCTGCAAAACTGCACCTATTGCTAGGTTGAACACGTCTGTTACCAGCGCGAGTTCAGCCTGACAATCCGGGTGTGCTAGTAATGCGGCATCAGCAAGGCTTTGTTTGCACCTGTTAAAGGCTAAGAGTACGTCACCAGTCACATCGACTGGGTGAGAAGCTTTATCAGAGCCGGCAAGAAGTTATCAAAGGGCTTGGATTGATGCTGATTGAGGTAAGAAACGTCTGTAAAAGTTGAGCATTCCTAGAAATCGCCTAAGTTGCCTTACCGTTTTAGGCAAAGGAAAGTTCTTTATGACTTCGACCTTGAATCAAGAGGTTTGGTGCCAGATGGAAATTCGGTAACCTAAAAATGTTACTTCGTTTGCGCCGAATACGCATTTCGATGACAAGAACGCCATATTCCTTCATGCGAGTGAAAAGTTAATGAAGGTGGGCTTCGTGTTCTGCCTCGTCCTTGGAGAAGACCAAAAAATCATCCAATTAGGCACAACAAAACTCAAGGCCTCGCGTCATCTCGTCAACAAATCTCTGGAATGTTTGGCTCCCATTCCTCAGGCCGAAGTTCATAAAGGGAAATTTAAACAATCCAAAGGGTAGTAGCGGTCTTCTGTACGAGTATGTTCTCCTCAAAAACTGGGATTTTGTTGTACGCCTTCATGAAATCGATGGTGGAGAAGACAGTACAACCAGCGATGCTGTGGGAAAAATCGTGTATGTGCCTAATAGGATAACGATCTGGAATAGTCCGTGTATTAAGCATGCGATAATCGCCACAGGGGCGCCAGCCGTTATTTTTCTTAGGTGCAAGGTGCAAGGGTGAGGCCCAGCGGCTTCTAGAAGGACACGCGGTGCCATTATTAATCATAAGCTCAAATTCCTGTTTGGCGATTTTAAGTTTATCAGGTGCCAGCCTACGAGGTGTACATGATATGGGAGGTCCTGGTGTAGTCCTTAAGTAGTGTACCGTATTGTGCTTTGGAACAACCAGCGTGCCTGAAGGGCGTATTATTTCTGGGAATTTGTTTAAAAGACTGTGATAACGTGTATCGCCTGTCAAAACCTTGATAGATGAAATATAAGCTTTAGAGAAAGAAGCAATTGATGACAATGTAATAGTATTATCAATTAGGCGTTGATTGCGGCAATCTACAATTAAATTATAAAAGCTAAGAAAGTTAACACCTATAATATGTTTGGTAACATTAGCAACAATGAATCGCCAAGCAAAATTACGTCTTAAGCCTAAATTTAAATTAAGCTCGATAAAACCAAACGTGTCGATGGTCGATCCATTCGCGGCGCTCAATTGGTAATCTGTCTTGGCTCGACGCTTCCAAAGTGCAGAACGAGGGTACATGCAAAGGTCACTGCCAGTATCCACCAAGAACTGGGTGTTCGAGCTGCGGTCGGTTACAAAAAGGCGACCCGTAGAGGAGGGGCAATCGTCTGTCGCCATTAGCGACTGCCCCCGGAGTTTCCCGACTTGCCAAAATCGCAGGGCTTCAAGCACCTATGGGCCTACGCTCCATACTTCGCGTGGTACCAGCACATCGGGTATTTATGATAGCTGGAATTGGATCTGCTTCTCTGCCTCGAAGAAGAACGACGACGATCATGCGCTCTGGAACGACTACGTCTAGTAGAACAGCATGCTGCACGGATAAGCTCTTCCAGTTTCAGTGTAAGCTGCCGCACCATCTTCTTCAACTCTGCAATCTTCATCGGACGGATGAGATACATGCACATCACGGAAGATGCGGCAGCGATGTTGCATGGTGACGTCAGCTCCTGTATCCGATCAGCTAGGTCCGCAAGTTGCTCCAGTGAATGTGTCGGCTGCGATGCCAGCACAGTCTGGATATTATGCGGCAGGCGATTGCTACAAATCGACCTAATGAAGTCCTCAGGAACTGAAGGACCAGCCAAATCTTGAAGGTGCCTCAAAAATTGTGAAGGCTTCCTATCTCCAAGCTCTTCATGGGTCAGCAACTGCTTCACCTTCTTTTCGTGGGAAGCTGAGAGACGTTTGATCAGCTCTGACTTGGTCTTGGCATATTGATTATGAGCTGGAGGATTGACAATAATATCCTTTACCGCTTTTGCGTACTGAATATCCAAATGATTGGTCACTTCCGTGAACTTAATGGAATCGTCAGTGACGTCATGCCTAGCAAACTGACCTTCAATAAGCGCGAACCAAAGTTCTGGATCCTCAGGTGAGAATGGAGGAACTTGTATTTTAATTTGGGCACATATTTATTTTCACGTTCAGTGGAAACGCGCACTGGGTGTGTCCATCGTATAGTGACTTTGGCATCGTAGCGCGATCCAACCGTTTTCGCGGAATCACTGCTATCACTCATCTTAATCTTCGTGTCCTTATCGGGGTCACCAGTTATAGCGTGATGGTGTGTGTGGTAGAATGTGTATGGGTCACAGTCTGGTAAAAATTAATTAAGTCCAAACGTGCACAGTAAAGTTAACATTTATTCACTATAGATAGTTACACAAAATATATATAGTTCCACAAGACCCAATATACAAGTTAATAGCTATATGAAATTGAAGGAGTAGAAAGCGATAGTATACAACAAACTATAAAAGCTAGTATTCGCGAGATAATAACAGAACACTTCGGTTAGCCAGGCGACATGGGTTTCGCGTGTGAGGTCGGTAAGCAGACTGGCAAACGCGGCGCGAGGCGTTGAATGCGCCCGTGCAAGGAACTTTATAACGGTATCGTTGATTAGCGCGTTTCCAATGCACAACATGGCGAATGTAAATAATCTTTTATTGAATATTTCTTTTGTATTGTGATGATTTTGTAACTATGTAATTTATGTTATTTTATGATTGTAAATAGTTAGATAGAAGTAAAGATGTAAGTTTATATCGGTATAGTATACCTAATTTAATAAATATATAAAATAAGTAATAAGTGCGCAAAATATGTATATATAATATGTATGTACGTATAATATACAATAAGTAGGCTACAGTACTTTCTTCTGTTAATTAGTTTTGTTATTTTTTCCTCCGGATTTTTTATTGCGTCATCCATCTTAACAAATTTAAACGCAAACAGAGACTATAAAATTTATGTTTAGTAGGTTATTTATACATACACAACACAGTAGGTAGAACCCCAAGACACTACGAGAAAAAACACAATCGCTACAAATTATCAAATAGCATTAAGTTTTTTTTTTGTATTAAAAGCATCACCAATATTTGTATACATTGTTAAAATTATAATTTACATACATACGTAGATAGGGTATTACTTTAAATGCTGCAAACTATTATAAGTGATTACAACATGCACTGGGATAAACATCAAGAATAATACACACTTACAGCAAACAAAAACGTTAAAAAAAATCCAAAAACTTAATCTATTACATTTGCGTTATGTTTGAGTAGTTCTTTTTTGAGCCTGTTAGGTGAGTCGGAATTAATATCGAATGCATAGAAAAGTTCATTGATCAATTTACTTAACCTAGAGATCGGAGAATTTGCGCCAAATACCGTTCTACGAAGAAGTGATCTAATAGGAATTATTCTCTTACGGGGGTACCTATAAGGTACGCGAAATTTTATCTTATTCAACAATTGAGGGCAGTTAATTTTATTATTTAATAATTTGCTTAAGAAGAGTAAGTCGGATATCTGCCTACGATTAGCCAAGGATGAAATTTTGAAAAAAGATAGCTGTTTCTTATACGAAGAAAGTTTCTTTTTTGAAATTTGATTTGAGTATACTAAATGCCACATGAATCTTTTTTGTATTCGTTCTAAGCGTAAAAAATTCGTTGCATAATGTGGTCTCCAAACTACAGAACAGTATTCTAAGATACTTCGTACTAAATTATTGTAGAACATTATTGTGGTTTTATTGCTGCTGAAAATTTTAATGTTTCTGTAAAGAAATCTTAACAATTTGGTGGCACGTTTTGTAATATATTCCATAGGGGTATAAATGAGTTTGCTGTCAAATATGACACCTAAATCCTTGGTCTCTTTTAGTTCCTGTAAATTATTATTGCCTATGTGATAACTGTAGAAAATAAATTCATTTTCCGAGCAAATTTTACGTAGAAACATTTTTTGCATTGAGATCCATTTTATTCAAATTAGGCCATTGAAAGAGGTTGAATTTAATTATTCTGCAAAATTTTAAGTCATCAGCATACATGTAAGATTCAGAAAATTTTAGGCACAAAGGTAGATCATTAATATAAATAATAAACAGAAGTGGGCCCAGGTGAGATCCCTGTTGTACGCCAGATGTGATTTTACGCAAACTCGACTTAAATACATTGATGACCACATAAAAAGTACGGTCGGTTAGATAAGACCAAACCTATTTCATTAAACTATTACAGATTCCATATGTGACAGTTTTTAGAGTACACTATGTGAAATGCGATCAAAAGCTTTACTAAAATCCGTGTATATGTCGTCAACTTGTTTATTAGCATCAAGTGCTTCATAAAGAGTTTCATTGCAGCTTACCATATGAGAGTTTGTTGATCTACATTGAACAAATCCGTGTTGCTTATCACTAAGTAATTGCTTAAGATGATCTTGTAGAAATGGACAAATCAAAGCTTCAAAAATTTTAGCAAATGGTGACAGTATTGAAATGGGCCTGTAGTTTTTGACTGAATCTTCATCTCCCGCTTTATAAATAGGTATAACCTTTGTAATTTTCCATTTAGCCGGAACACGTCTGTTGAGAGTGATTTATTGTAAACCAATGACAGGGAGATACTAAATATTTAGCACATGCCGCTATAAAAACGGGTGGGATTCCATCAGGGCCAGGACCTTTATTACAGTTAATACTTTTAATTTGTTTAAAAGTGATTCGTTATCGATAACAATAGGCGAAAGATGTAGACTATAGTTTTCTAAATAACTTAAATAATTAGAGTGAACGTAATTATTCAAGCATTGCCAACCCCATCAGTATATACAGATGCAAATTGAGATGAGAATAGTTCACATACTTGTTCACCATCTGTAGCAGTTACATTTCCGTCAGTCATTGAAATAGGTATGCACTAGTACCACCGCCTTTTCTATTGTTTTGCACATTAAATACCATATAGTTAGTCCAACTCCGTTATAGCACCACACTTTACCCAGCAACAGTCTCCACTTCACGTCACGGTATTCAAACGCCGACAAACGAAGCAACCACCAACATTACAACTCATCGTGCGTGCAATAGGTAGTTAGTAGTTAGGTACATGCAGTTAAGACAACAGGACACAACAAAGTTAGAGCAAACACTGTTATTATTTTCACGTGCCGTTCAATTATTGAGCATCCGATGCTTTTGCTCCGACAAAAACACCATACATTGACAATACACCATAAAGGTTTTCATTTTACGCTTATGGCTGCCTCGAAATGCTTCTGCTGCTTCCGCCGGTATTTCTTGAAAACAGATCCTTTTTGAACTCGATTGATTTTTTGATATATTTCCGCGGTGCAGTTCCTTGCAGTTTTCAGCAGTAAAAATCCGGTTGAAGGTCTAATGTTATATCCAGTTTTAGAATATTGAAATAAAACGTCTTGTATGGTGTGAAAATTGAGAAGAAGAGCCTTTATTTTCTAACGACTTATTACGATTTTTATTTTGATTACGATTACTTTCTTTTTAAGTACGTTCCATTTACAAACACTAGGTAACATCTAAATATACTACATATTATTATATACATAATATTATACCTACATATTTCGTTTCTTAATAAGTATTTACTCAGGTAGGTATATAATGCAGTGTAACCTTTTTATATCTATTGAATGATTTTTAAGAGAATAAGGAATTTTTCGTTCGAACTTTACGGTTTGCTTCGTCTTTTTTAATGCGTACGGCAAAGGAGTAAAATAGTCTGCCGGTGTCTGTCTTTCCGACCGATTACAATCTGTGCGTCTTAAAAGCAAGGACGAATATAGGCTTTGAGATAGAGTGTGATTTATCATCTAGAACTTGCCTTTGACCAGGGTAATAAGAGACAGTATAATTACTGTAATAAGTCCGAGGTGACAACACATCTGTAGCCTTCTTTGTCTGAAATTAGTTGTAGGTGTCCATGGACTGCAATAGCCACTTACCATCAGCTGGACTATAAGCCCTGTAAGCCTTGTATGTCTGACTGTCAGTTTTTCACTTCAGTTTTATAACAAAGTCTTTAAAATAAGATGACACTATTCTAAAATTAAATTCTATTTATTTCAAGCAAGAAAGTTGACATATTTTATGACAGGTTACAAGTAAGCCTTGTATGTCTGACTGTCAGTTTGTCACTTCAGTTTTATAACAAAGTTTTTAAAATAAGATGATACTTTTCTAAAATTAAATTCTATTTATTTCAAGCAAGAAAGTTGACATATTTTATGACAGGTTATATTATTACCTAGTTTGAGCTATTTACAAACAAATTAAATTAAAACAGGTAAAGTTCGCCGGACCTCCCTTAGCCCAGTTGCGTTAGCGTCCGTATCCTAATTAAAATTTAACAGGACCTGTATTTTAATGACTCACTTCAGTGCGCCACGTTCCAAAAGCTATTTAAATATACTACGTGTTCACTTCATGAATGCCGTTACCTCCCGCCGCGCTCCCTCATACCGCGCCTCAAGCGTCGCCCTTATAGTACCGATAGCAACGCTGAAATATATCTACTAGAGATGAGTCGTACTAGGTAAATTATGTACTAGGTGCACGTAGTCCAATTCCGTACAAATACTCGATCCAAATACCTGTTCCACCTAGTCCATGAAGTACGCATAAAGTTTGGTATTGTTGGAATAGCTTACACTAAAGTATATTAAATTATGCTTAGTCTTTACGTACAGCCGATAGGTGAAGATAATGTATAGTAATCAATCTTCCATTCACTATACTACTTTACACAGGCTTAGGACTGTCAACGTTAAGATTTATCTACATTCTAGATTGTTGGCGTATTAAAAAGATTTCAATTCATTTTTTATTTAAGAGTATTCAGATTTTTGTCTTTCTTTCGTTTATTTTTTTTTATTATCTTTGTTTCGTTTTTTAATTACCTATCTACAATCATTTTTTTATATACGCGCAAAAAACAGTCTTAAGAGTTTTTAAAACTAAATTATATTTCACAAATGTTACACTCAGCCATTTGTTGGCCTTTGTCCGTAAAATGATCCCAAGCGAGAGAAATAAAAAATAAATCGAAAGTTCTTTAACCACATAACAAAACTTCGATACGAAAACTTCTTGATAGACTAAGACTGCAGACTGTAGTTAAAAAAGGACAGAATATATTCTTGCACAGCACGAGTGCGCGTCGTGTTACTTTTATATACATTGAAATATAGTTCAAATTCAAATGACACTGACACACGAATGATTTAGGCAAACATGAGTGAGCGGCAAAGCAGACTAGTAACTACGGCAAAAAAATGCTATCTCGCTTTGCCGCGCTAGTACTTCATCGATTTGAGCGGGCCGCTGCGCCGGTGCCGTGCGTGAGACTAGGTGGATCAAGTGTTTTAAAAGTTGGAACAGGTGCAACCTAGTCTCGTTTAATACCTAGTGCCTAGATCTGTTCTAGTATATACGCTTCATCTCTAATATCTACGTCAGTTGTTTGTGCTCCCGTGCGATCTCTAGTTTGTTACTGTTTTTGTTGTTGTTTTTTTTACTGTTGATTTTTTGTATCTTTTGACTTTTTACGTTCGTTAATTTGTGACAAACACAGAATAGGGTGATGGCAGTGATACAGAAACGAACGATTACGATAAAATAACTGGTATCAAAGTTATGGATGCGTAAATATCTACCTACCAGTTTTGTTCGCGCCTTTGTACATAATTCATTTAAAATTATACATTTTAAATGAAATATTAATTATTAAAACTATAATAAAAATATTTTTTCTTTTCAGTGTTATTATTTTACTTTACTAACTAAATAAATGATTCAATAATATGCATTTTATCAACTTGCTTGCCTTCCATTTCTCTGTACAGGGCAACAAACTAAAAATCTAACTTCTTACAATTAAACACTTACAGTAATAGTTTTGTAAACGGTACCGACAGCTGTGACGTCATAACGGTCGACGACAGCAAACTCGAAATGAACGCGTAGTAAACGAGTCCGTTTATGCGCGTCACCGTTTCTCACTTAACACTTTACACTATTCCATAGGAACCGCGAGCTCAAAACGTGGTCATAAAAGAAACAAATATCTAAACTGTGGTCCCACAATTTTGCCTGGTAGTGATATTAGTGAAATTTTTGAGTAAATTTATTCATTTTTTTCATTCATGCCTACTAGTAGGTATTCCTTACCTAATTCCGCACGTATTTTTTGTCTAAAGAGTATAGAATTAGTATAATTATATGTTGTGAGGCATAGTACTCGTATCTTAGAGCTAAGGTTAACAGAAGTGTTGTCACTAGTTCGTTGTTTAGGACTACGCGTATGTGCGTATTTGTAACTGAACTCTTTCAAACGGCTGGACCGATTTTAAGAAATTTCCTACCGACTTCAAAAAAGAGGAGTTACTCAAATCGACTGTATGTTTTGTTTATGTGTGTTACCTCATAACTTCCTTCTGGGTGAACCGATTTCGCTGATTCTTTTTATTTGAAATGAAATGGAATGAAACGGCCCATATAAATTAAAAAAAAAGTGTACAGCAGACTTGCACCACTCCCTCTCCAGCCCTCAGCATTTCTAATGATAATTTAGCATATCCTTACCTGCTTTCATACATTTTATTGCTTTCATTACTTCATTCATATTTATCTCGCTACCACTTTGCTTTTATTTTGTAATTTTTGGTAATTTACTACACATACCTCCTCACTCACACGCTTTAGAAGAATTGTGTCCAATTTTTTTTTATCGAAACTTCATAATTCAAAATATCTCTATAGCCTCATCTCGCGCTATATTTATTATATACTGTTCTGACTTTCCCTTGTTAGTTTAACGAGTTATCAGAACATTTTGATATTCGCCTGTAAATTTTTAGACAGTCACAGTACGCGAGCGACCCGGTTTCGAACCCCGCCGGCACCATTGATCAAGGTTTGACCAATAGTTTTTGAGTTATTCATAATAATTTATATTAAAGTCGGTTGTACAAAATTTATTATTTTAAATTATTGCGAATTTGAATGGGTCCCTGGATGGTTTAGATTCTAAATTGGATCCGGTAAGTAGCGCTGTTGTCAAGATCCAGAAACCACCCAATGAAAATAAGCGAACACCTAAGAATGAATTACCATTTTTAGGTGCGAGTAACGATCTTGAGTTAATATTTATATACACATGTCAACAAACAATAAGTTTTTTGAAACTAACAAAACACTAAAAACACACTCGCGATCACTAGTCGACCCACCTACACGTTTTTAAGAATAGTAATCGATCAAAATAAACTTATACGATTAAAATTCAATAAATGCTTTATTGAAGGAGTCCCCGTTACTGAACAATGCATGTTTCTCTTTATATTATTAATTATTTTATAGTAGTCATAGGATACTCATTCCAATTTACCTGTCCGGTAGTTGTGGTATAGTATACGGGTATGCGACCCCGGCTTCCCTAGCTATTACTGTCCTATCCCTTGTCCTCCTGGACGGTAATATCCTACATTTCCTATTTCCCACCCTAACTTACCAATCTTCCTTGTCACACCACCTATCCTTCCCTTTCCCTATTCCTACCCTCTCCGCCAATCCAACGTCTGCCGCGCGGATGTATGCATGGCTAGGGGCAAGACTAGTCGTTAGCGTGCTACACTGCCCTGGGACCGGGCGACCCTAGAATTAGGCCAGCCTTACCCTGGCATGCGGGACTCTGCTGTGGGGGACAAACCTTTCCCTCGCTATTCGTGGGAATGCAATGGATAATCATAAAAATAATTTAACTAACCAAAATGGCGGCGATGTGGTTCGCCACCCATCACGTCTCGTTTCTCGCGGGGCGAAAAGCGGTCCACGGAGAGCCGCTTCGCTACGTTGAATGTAAGAGGAGGAATGGATGGTAAGATAGATGAAGTATGTCAGATGACGGCTGAACGATGCATAGATATTCTGTGCGTGAACGAAACCAAGAGGAAAGGATGTGACACCACGGTTCATGGCCCCTACACGGCATACTGGTCGGGAGTCCCCCAAACCAGGCGAGGATGTCAGGGAGTTGGCGTGATTCTTTCATCTCGAATAGTGGAATGTGTGATGGAGCAGGAATGTGTAAGCCCAAGACTCCTCTGGATTAGGTTAAAAGTCGGACTCACTCGTTTGTTTATCCTTGGGGTCTATACATCGACGGATCTGCGTGGAGGTGGGTCATTATAAGCCCAACAAGAGAGAGAGGAATTTTGGGATAGCAAGGGAGAGGTCTTGAATAAATGCAGAGAAAATGAACGGATCGTGATGTTAGGGGACTTTGATGGGTGGGTTGGAGTAAAGCGTGATGAGTATGAAAGAGTTCTGGGTACGTTTGGGGACGAGAAAGTGAATGACAACGGGAGAAGCCTGCTTGAAGTATGCTTGGAATGGAATCTGTGCGTGGCCAACACAATGTTTGACCACAAAAAGATCCATTTGTATACAAGAGATGAAGGTGTGTCTAGAAGTATGATTGATTTTGTAATTGTGGATGAAAGACTGAGGAAGAAAGTGCTAGACACTACGACGTAGGCCTCGACACAGACCACTTCCTGGTTATAGCCCGAATACGTGGCCTCTTTAAACGGTGGCGACACCGAGGGCCGAGCCTACGAGTGTTTTGGACAGAGTAAAAGTGGAAAATCTACAAGAAAAGAAAGACGAGTATGTAGAAACTGAAAGAAAGTTTTAAATGCATAGAAGAGATAGGTGTGATTGAAGATTTGTGGGAGACATTTAAGAAAGGGTCGTGAATGTTGCTATTGAGGTATGTGGGTAGCTAAAAAGGAAAGGAGAAAGAACTATAATGTGTGAATGGATAAAGATGTACAAAGGGTTGTGTAAGAAAAGAAGAAAGCGTGGTTGGATTGGTTAGCAACAAAAGCTAACCAAAAAGTTCAAAAGGCAACGGATGACGAGATAAAGGAAGTAAGAACGATTGAAAGGGTTGTGAATGAAACAGACGAAAAAGTATGGGATGCACAAGCGGGATTTAGAAAGGGAATGGGATGTATGGATCAGATCTTTTCCTTGCGGTGCATAGCCTAAAAGTTTTTGGCTAAAAACAAGAAGGTCTATTGCGCATTCGAGGATCTAGAAAAGGTCTATGATAGAGTAGTGAGGAATGAATTGTGGTCAGCACTGTCCGTGAACGGTGTGAGCAGTATCCTCATACGAGCATTGCAATCTCTTTATAGGGATTCTAGTGCTTGTGTAAGTATAAACGGGGCATACACTGAATGGTTTAATATCGAAAAAAGGTGTTAGACAAGGATGTGTAGCGTCACCGTGGCTGTTTAATCTGTTCATGGACAATTGCTTGATAGATTTAAAAGAGAATGAAAGTGGGTTGAGAATGAATGAGTTACTCGTCAAATGTTTTTTTCTATGCTGATGACCAAGTATTACTTGCGTCTTCGGCCGAGGAGTTGCAGGAGATGATAACTGCTATGAGTGGAGCTTTTGTTAGAAAGGAAATGAAGATGAATGTAAAGAAGACGAAAGTGATGGTGTTTGAAAGAGATGAGGCAGTGACAGACTGCAATATCGTGATTGGAGATGAACAAATTGAACAGGTGAAGGAGTTTGTGTATCTGGGTTCAAAGTTTACAAGAGATGGAAAGTGTGAGATTGATATCGAAAGAAGAGTGAATGCAGGAAACATGGTGAATGGAGCTTTGCACTCCTTAATGAGCAGTCGGAAGGTGTCTAACAAGGCTCGTTTGGCTGTGCATGAAGGGGTGTTGGTTCCGACACTCATGTACGGAAGTGAAAGTTGGGTATGGCAGGAGAAACATAAAAGCAGAATAAACGCAATTGTGATGAGAGCGTTAAGAAGTATGATAAGAGGTAAATTGAGTGACAGGATAAGAAATAGTGAGATAAGGAAACGTTGTGGTCTGAAAGAAGATGTAGTGACAAAATTGAGAAAGTTATGCTGAGATGGTTTAGCCATGTCGAGAGAATGAATGAAGAACGATTGACGATAAAAGTGTATAAGGCGAGTGTGAATGAAAGTGTTGGAAGGGGTAGACCTAGGCGGACGTTTCTAGACTAAATCAGGGACGTCTTTAAAAAAGGCCAGGTCAAGAGTACCCTAAACCGAAGAGCATGTATGAAGGGAATAATGAAAGTGGACGAAGCGAAACAAGTATGTAAGGATTGTAGCAAGTGGAAAGAAGTGGTCTCTGCCTACCCCTACGGGAAAGAGGCGCGATTATATGTATGTATGTATCCCCGTCACCACTACTTCCAACACCACTACACTAGATAAGACACACCACCGTCGATAATACGACACGTGTTTTGCCTCTAAACGAGGCATAATCTGGTGAAATAGACCTCATTGGCTGACCACACTAAGTGAGCGAGACAAAAACTGCCCTTGAAACTAGATAAGACACATAATTTTATTTATTAAGCGGATCTTAGCTAAATAATTTTTAACATCTTTAATATAATGAATTTTCGCAATTAACCTCTGATTACATTAATTAAATCAAATTAGAAATAAGTTCAATATGTGAAATGAAAAGCGATATAATCAGTTAAATTAGTTTTATTTAATGTGTAGTATTCGTGTCAACATAAGAATACTTTAAGTTTTTAATACATTAAAAAATTGGCTTGCCCTATGTCAAGACCAGAGGGACGCTACTTATTATATCCACTAGGTATTACATATCGTTATAACTGATCTTAACGAAGGATAAATTACCTCGTAAAGTTTTCAAGCCGACAAACTTCCGAGGTATTTCAGTTGTGAAAATGACTGGGGAACGTGACCTCAAAACCCTCGTAATTGCCAATAATCCGGACCGCGTCCGCCGGTTGATCTGTAGTTTAACGCAATGTCAGCGAAATTATGATCAACATTCAGTGAAGCGTTTGTTTGTAATATTAGCATCAATTCCTGGCAATCATTATTCAGCAATACAAATACATTTATCCGCGGCAACATTGCAAATATTCGCGATTACTGCATGATATTATAAACACTGCTTGTTTTGTTACTGGCGTGGCGATACGATCATGTTTGTGAAATTGTCTATTTGATAACATTGTGAGGAAATAATTAAACAAATAGTATAACTGCACAATATTATGTCACAAGTGATATTTTTATAGGATAAGCGTGACAAGCATGTGGAGGTTAATGCATCTTACATTTTTATTATACTCTTATGTTGTATAGATTTACTATTAGATTTTACCTGACATAAAGCCAAAGAAGAAAATCTTTTAAGTGAACACTTTTATAAAACTTTCATATATCGTACCTGTCCTTGTATGAAAAATATACGGGGAAAATTACTACGTAGTTCTTCCTTCATAATTTATTATAACTGTGCTCGTATCGGAAAAGACGTGTAAATCATGATATACTATTAAACAAATTAAGGCATTATGGTGTCGCTATACCTAACAAGCAACTTTATAAATAATACCTGTATGATCGGTTGCTAATTTTTTTTAGTTTATAGTAATATGAGAAAAAAGAAAGAAAATAAGAAAATACAAAATATTTGATTTAGAAAGAAAGAGATATTTATTTGGCCATTTTTCTACCTTTTTTACCTTATTTTGGTGGGCACAGGCAACTCAACATAACATTACATTAATTAAATTTAATTAAACACAACAAGGAAAAAATAAAGAAAAATCGTATAAAAATGCAGATAGGTACAAAATAAATTAAAAAAACCTATAGCCAACAATAGATTTCCAGTGGCAACCATTTCATAAAAAAGTTGGAACATAAACAGCGTGTTCTTCTTCTTCATCACCAGCACGTAAAAGTCTACAGCTGGACATAGTACTTTTTCTGTTATTTCCCATAGTCGCCTCCTAGTATACCCACAATAAAATTACAAATCAACCATCGCCCCCCTAAACCTCGCCAACGCCCCCCCTTTTATTTCTGGGCCCCTTAACGCCCCCCTCTAGATCTCCAATGCCCACAAGGGGGCGTTACCGCCCACTTAGAGAAAGACTGGTTTAAATAATGATCCACATAAATAGTTAGTATTGTTTTTATATGGAAGAAATGGCAGCTTTTTCACTATACTATTTCTAAATCTCTCTAAGCGATGTTCATTTATTGGAACAAGCACAACTTTCTTAATTTTCTGTTTTTGTGCATGTACTATAGCGACACCAACTGTCCACAGTGCAGTGATCAGAAATTAAATTTTGAATAATTAATATATGCAAGGGCTCAACATCAGTAAATACTGTCTATAAAAGTTGCACTGGCCCTGCAATATGTGTTGGCTCATAGAACAAATTAACAAGGTTGTATAATTTGAGCAATGATCTAAACTTAATACTCATGGAAAAGTTTCAAGGAGATTGATATTAAAGTTGATATTAAGGTCTCCAAATACGACGACAGATTTATTCTGTTTTTTTTTTATAGGATAAGATAGCCGTATAAAGGTGGTTAAGAATATCCACTACCCCATATTTCCCGTGGCGACAATGGAAAACAGGCAGGAGATGGGCAGCATCGTCTCCTGATGACAACAATATTATAATAAAAAAACTGCGCTTGCCAACCCGATCGCCAAGCGTGGCAACTATGGCAAACATCCCCCCATGAAAAAAGTTACGAAGAGACCGCCCCCGGTCTCCGGAGCCCCCGCCATTCCTGGCTACAGTGGTGACTATGGTGACAGCGGGGCAGGGGGTGGTAAGAATCTCCGGTTGAGGTTCGGTTGCCACCTAATACGACTCGACCTGGCAACATATAACGCACGCACCCTGAAGACTGACGAGAAGATCCTGGAGCTGGAAGAAGAGATAGACAAGTTGTGCTGGGATATTATAGGATTATCTGAGGTCCGAAGAGAGGGGGAGGACACGGAAATCCTCGAATCCGGCAACTTGTTCTATCACCGGGAGGGCGACCATCTGTCCCAATTAGGTGTCGGATTTATCGTCCACAAGTCTCTCGTTAACAACGTTGTAAATATTGTGAGTGTGTCGACGAGGGTTGCGTACCTTATACTCAGAATCACCAAACGGTATTCGTTGAAGGTTTACGCACCAACCTTGGCACATCCCAATGAGGAGGTGGAGGAAATGTATGAGGATATATCTAGAGCCATGCATTCCTCCAAAACCCACTATACGATGTTAATGGGAGACTTCAATGCAAAACTAGGCACAAGAGAGAACGGTGAGGTGAAAGTAGGTAAATTCGGAATAGGGCAACGGAACCCAAGGGGCCAGCACCTGGCCGACTTCATGGAGAATGAGGAACTCGTTCTTCCAGAAGTGGCCCCACAGAAAGTGGACCTGGTCGAGCCCCGACGGTTCGACAAAAATTAGATTGACTTCATTATGACGACTAGACGGCAACTGTTCAGTGATGTCTCAGTGATCGCGAGGGTGAAAACTGGTAGCAATCACCGAATAGTTAGAGGCACACTGAACCTAAACGTTAAGTTGGAGCGGTCTCGTCTAATAAAATCAACGCTCCGTCCCCCTCGTGCTCTAATCCAAAGTCCCAAAACCTTTCAACTCGAGCTACAAAACCGTTTTCAGTGCCTAGAAGATTGCAATGCAGTGGACGATATGAAGCTCGTGGAAACTGTCCATGCGGTCGGAGCTAAGTTCTGTAAGACAGGGCGCAGAAGAACACAAAAACTCTCCGATCACACTCTTAATCTTATGGCTGTTAATTCAACAGATTTGACAGCATACAGGTAACTGAACAGACACATCTCCAAATGCATGCGGCGGGACTTACGCAACTTCAATACAGCTCGTACTGAAAAAGCGATCGAGCGGAACCAAGGCTCCAAAGTCTTTGGCAGAGATCTGTCTGCCAGAAAGAGCCAACTGTCAAAGCTGAGGACCGAGTGAGGCAGCATCGTTTCCGGGACACCTGAGATTTTGAGTGAGATTCAGAGGTTATATGGGTAGCTGTATACGTCATCGTTGGAGCCACGCGCAAGTTGGAGCAAGAGCAAGTCTTATCCGACACTATTCCGATGATATCCCGGACGTCGGTCTGAGCGAGATTAGAATGGCTCTCCAGCACCTTAAAAACGGCAAGGCCCCGGGCGAGGATGGAATTACAGCGAAGCTTCAAAAAGCGTTTGGAAAATCGATACTCAAAATCCTTCAGAAGCTCTTTAATTCCGTCCTCCATGGCGGGACTACTCCGGAGGCGTGGAGTAGAAGTGCGGTGGTCTTGTTCTTCAAGAAAGGCGACAACACTCTCTTGAAGAACTACACACCAATTTCTCTTCTGAGCTGCGTCTACGTGCTGTTTTTAAGAGTCATTACGAATCGTCTCGCACGCAGATTTGATTCCAGCCTCCGAAACAAGTTAGTTTCCGAAATGTATTTAGTACTATAGACCACATACATACCTTTCGGCAAATTGTACAGAAGTCCGAGAAGTACAATTTGCCACTATGTCTGGCGTATGTGGACTATGAGAAAGCCTTTGATTCCGTCGAAATTTGGGCGGTGCTGCAGTCCCTTCAGCGGTGCCAAGTTGACTCTCGGTATATCGAAGTGCTGAAGTGTTTGTGTTACGATGGCTATCTGAGTACAGAACCCGAGTATGAAACCTATCCAACTGCAGAGAGGTGTAAGACAAGGTGACGTTATATCCCCGAAACTCTTCACCGCTGCATTGGAAGACGTTTTCAAGCTACTGGACTGGAAATTATCCGGTATTAACATCAATGGCGAGTACATCACTCACCTTCGATTTGCCGAAGATATAGTCCTTATGGCAGAATCGCTGGAGGAGCTAAGCACTATGCTCAATGACCTCAATAGTGTCTCCCAACGGACAGATCTGAAGATGAACATGGACAAAACAAAAATCATGTGTAATGTCCATGTCACACCTATGCAGGTAGTTTTTGGGAGCACTAAACTCGAAGTTGTTGATGAGTATGTTTACCTGGGACAAATAGACCGACTAGGTAAGTCCAACTTCGACCGAGAGGTCAATCGACGGATTCAACTCGGCTAGGCAGCGGGATATTACGACACATATTCTCGTAAGGTATACCTCAAAACCTGAAAACGAAATTGTACAATCAGTGCGTGTTGCCAGTGATGACATATGGATCTGAGACGTGTTCCTTCACTGCTGGCCGTATGAGGACGCGTAAAGTCCCTCAGCGAGCTATAGAGAGGACTATCCTTGGGGTTTCTTTGCGTGATAAACTCAGGAATGAGGATATCCGCAGTAGAACCAGAGTGAGCAACATAGCCCAATAGATCAGTAAGCTGAAGTGGCAATGGGCTGGCCATATAGCTCGAAGAACCGACAACCGATGGGGAAAAAGGTTCTCGAGTGGCAGCCTCGTACCGGTATGCGAAGAGTAGGGCGACCCCCCTCTAGATGGAGTGACGACCTGGTAAGACATGCAGGCAGTCAATGGCTGCAGGTAGCTCAGGAGCGTGCTTTGTGGCATAACTTTGTGGAGACCTATCGCACTCTTAATACAATAGTGACCGAACTCAAAATTGGCAACTTTTGGGAATCGACGAAAATGTAATTGCATTTCAAATTTTTTTTTTCAATTAACTATAAAATGAATATTTCTAGTAGCTCGTTAACCGGAGTACTATTGTTATAATCTTTGAAATGTGTTCTTTACTATGACATAAAAGTTTTTGTGTTTAATAATCAGTTATTCTGTAAATTAAGTTTGAAAACACCTTTCAAAGATAAGTCGTTGTTAAACAAACAACCACACTTAATAATGACCGAATTCAAATTAAGTTAGTATTGTATTAATTTTTGTACGCTAAGATTGACCTGATGAGAAATAAGTTTTATTGTATTAAAATATGCGGTTGTAAAATCGACTCATTAAAACTTACGTCTGTATACTATTAAATTATTACATTCGTATTATGACTTACCTGTTAATAATTTAAGGTAGGAATGAAATACTTTTGCATGTTTTATATATTTTAATTATTTAAAATGTTCAGTAATTAAACATGAAAAGTTAAAAAAAAAACACAAAAAGTTAAAAAGCATTAAAACTTATATAACTAAGGCTTTATAGATATTTCAAAAAATTTACAACTGTATAACGAAGTGAGTAGCAAAAACTTATCCTATCCATTATTTATTACAAATTAAATAATAAATCTGAGAACAGAAATGAGAACTTTATCAGAAATACTTAACAAGAGACCTTTTAGAGGAACAAAAACATAAATTTTACTTAATTGTTTATAAGATTTAACCGTAATATTTAGTTGTGTAGCAGTTACTTTAATAAAGTACGCAATGTATGTAAGTAGTAATAAAACAAAACAATCGAAAATACAAAATAGTTGCTTTTTTACACAAATTAAAATTTTAAGAAAGTATGGAGTATCAAAACAAATACTCTTAACTTTTTAAGAACTTAACCTACATCACAAAATAGTTTTTAAGGCACAAATTTGAGATCAACCAAAAAGTTAAAGATAAAAATTATACAGGATGTAAAGGACAGCTTTCCGAAAACTAAAACCATGGACTTGAACCAGCATTTTGAGCAACTTTACCAACGAAACTTTTCTCGAATGAAACAAAATTTCAAGAAAGTTTTTGGAAATATTGGTTTGAGTCCATGGGTATGTGTTTTAAGAAAACTACGTCTTATAAGTACTCTGTATTTTTATAATTAAATAAAGTTATAACAAATAACGTTTTTAAAATAAATCTGTAATATTTGGAAAAATACTGCAGCACAACCTTTTTGAAATAAGAGTTTGAAAGTCTTTTTCTTTTTGTCATCAAGCTCAAACTTTTGCTATGTTTCCTCTCAAGGACTAAATTTTCAATTGATGGCAAGCTTTTACGTACATTATATCTTACGTTAACCTCTTTGAATTCTTTATATGAAGTTTTGTAGTAAAAATGTAAAGGTTTATCTTTTGAAATCGAATTATTTTTATATCGTTCCAACATACTTGACACTTTTCAGAATTTTTATTATAGTTGACACCATTGACCTTATAGAGATTTTAAATCGATGAAATCGTCATAGGTCAATGTGAACTTTAAATTTACTTCCTTTTTTTTCGCATTTTGACTAAGCGTAACGTACTGTTGCGAAATATAAAAATTGTCACCTCTCAAGTATTTTTTCCTTTCTTTTTCTATCAGCCTGTGTACATTATCGTTTTCATTTTGTGTGTGTCCTTTTATGAGAAATTTATGACTTATTGTCTCAATGTTTTCAAAGTTAGCCAAGGCATACATATACAATGTAGCAATGAATTTATTTTTGTTTTGGTCACAGCAATTGTCTGAATAAAATATAACATTGACGGATTTACTCGTATTCCTTTCATTAATTGCATTTAAGAATTTAAAAACACAAGTACCAATTTCGACAGAACCTTTTTGTCCTTGGGTCTCATCCCAAAATAGCATTGTACATCTGTATATTATGGCATATTACTGTCTTCCTCAACTAAGTTTTTTTCGCAAGTGGAATTACCGTCTGAAACCTGTAAAATAGCTTGTAAATCGTAAATGGCACATATGTTTGTGTTATTAATAGCGTATCTGTCTTTTGTTTTCCTGTCTTGACAAATATTTTTCTTGTAAATGCATTTCGTATTCTTCTTTAGGTTTGGGTCAGAGTTTAAATAATAATAATTGCTGCAAATGACACAAAGATAATTTTTGGTTGCTCCATTTTCAAGCCAGCATCTTTAAATAATAATAAAAATGTTTTGCAAACTTTTTTCTTATTGTCATTTTGCAATTTTATATAAAAGGCAAAATTTGGCTTCCTTGGATTTTCTGTTAAGGTGTATTTATATTTAGGATGAACTTCTAGCATACAGCTCTTTAAATACATTCTTTGTTGATGTAGATCACCCAAACTCCAAAATTTGTCAAATATGTGTTTTCGTTCTTGTTCAGAGATAGACTCTGAACATTTCAATCTGCATTTTTCATTGCACGGTGTTTTTATAGTACGAGCTTGAACTTCTTTTTTAGATGTAACAGAAATATAAGCATGGCCGGTATTTCTTAGTTTTTTCGCCAAATTGCTTTTCCAAACTGAGGATCTCCCTTTTTATTTCTTTTATTGACTTGAGTAGAAACTATTTGAGAATGTGGACCTAGTTGAGGACTTGAACACGACTGAAAACTTGGACCCGGTTGAGGACTTCGACTGCATTGAAAACTTGGACCCGACTGAGGACTTGGACACGACTGAGGATTTGGACACGACTGAAACTGACCCGGCCGAGGACTTTGAAGCGATTGAAAATTTGGACCCGGCTGAGGACTTGGACTCGACTGAGAACTTGAACTTGACTTAGACATGTTAATGTCATTTTTGTTAAATAAAAGAGCAATTTTGCTCCGTTTCCGTTACATGTAAAAATCTAATTTACTTATAAATTTTTCATTTAAACTTTCCTTAGAGGAAAGGTTTTAAATATTTCTTTTATCTTCCGTTTTTCCATGTTGGAACATGTATGTTGTTTTGTTATTTGTAATAATAAAACGTATAATAAGCTATGAAGTACATTTTTACAGAACTTATTAACAGACAAAACCTAATTTTTTTAAACATTTTTAATCCTAAACTGACATTACTTAATATGCGTCATTTAATTTTGTAGTAAATTTATCATATAGTGACTTATTATTACGTATGACAAAAATCTCACATGTTTTTAAAACAACAACGACTTAATTCTAATCGTGTCATAAAATTATTCAACATTTTAATTGTATATTGTCCAAAAACGAAAAAGGTCAATATTTCTATTGAATTTTTGTACAATAATGCTATCTTGAAATCAGTTAATATTCTGATAAAATCTCTAAATGACACTCACCTCGATTTTTGTGTAACAACGACGTATCACAAAATGAGCCAACGTTGGACACAACCTCCTCGTACGAATGCAGACGCAACAATGTGCGTCGGTGTTGCATCCAAGAGGGAAGCGAGGACCGTAGTGAAACAACGACACAAAAAATATCTCTTAAATCCGCAGAAATAGAGGTGGTTTTTTAATGTCACATTGTAGGCTCCGTTTACAAGGTCAATTTTTAACCGTAACTAAAAACTGACAAATTTTGAATTCGGTCACTGTTGCATTAAGAGTGCGCTATGTTCAGCAGTGGACTTGTGAAAGGCTGTAATGATGATAATGATAAAGGATGACAAACGAGCACACAGTCCACCTTATGGTAAGTGGTTGCTGTGGGCCATATACATCTACAATTACAAATCAAAATGCAGATGCGTTGTCACCCGTGAGGACTAAGATTGTATGCCTCGTTTCCAGTAAAAAGGGTCTCCGGTTCTCTATACTCACCATACAAAACACAGCAGCGTTAAGCTACAACTATACCAGTAATATAGCTGCAGCATGGCAAGCAAAACTTCCTCCATTATTTTTTCAAAAATCATTCATATAATGTGGGCGTCTGTAAACACTGACAACAATGGAGTCCTCGAATTCAAAACATGCCAATTCTACAGTTCGCTCAACAGAGAGGCTCACAATATCCTTACGTTCTTTACTTATTTATAATTTATTAGCTAAGATTAAGGAGCCACCGCGTAAATATTTTCTCTGTTAAAGCAAGTGACCACCTGGTATTTACTGAAATAAAACATACAATTATTATATTTTAACCAATGTTCAGTTATACAAAAAATATGTATGTTGTTACTATTTAAAAATAATTCAATTTCTAATTCCTTGCTCAACATGCCTTGCATATTTACATGCATAAAATTCATCAATAAAGGTACGTACGAGTACATATGAGCATATAGCGTACACGTTTTATGAATAGACTATGTAAGGTGGCTTGTACGTGCAGCCTCTACTTGTCTTACTTGTGCGCGTTTTGTAAATGAAGAAATGGATTCATGAACACAAATGTGGGGTATCTCGATACCGTGTCATAATTTTATTTAAGATTTTTTTGACAATTCGTTTGAATAAAAAATTGTATTAGACGTGATGTGTTCATAAACAAACAGACAGACAAAAAATTCTAAAAATTATAGAAATGCATTTAATCACTTATTTATAGTCCCTTTCAATAATTTTGTCACAAAAATATATAATGTTTAGGCTCATAAAACTTATGTTGTATAGATTTACTAAAACACGGTCTCGGAATATAAATATTTTTATCGACTTGCATTTTTGAACTTAATTCCCATCATAAAATGTTTTATTTCTATTGCAACTAAGAGAGTTCTAGGACCTTTTGAACAGTATTTGTGATTCGTAAACCGAGTTTATTCTCAAGTTATTAAAGTTCACATTTATATGAATTGCAAGGAATTGCTAAATATTCTGTAATATTGAGTATTGTCTGTTTAAAAAAAGGAAAGGAAGATTTATAGGCCATACGTCAAGATATTTCGTCCTTGTTACGTCGAAGTTCAGCGCAGAAACTAAATCTCCCCATAGACGAGATTAAATCATTGTACAACTTATGCAACAGACCAGAGCTCATGATTATCTGTGCAGATAAAGGAAATGCTACGGCAGTAATGGATACGTCAGATTATAATTTTAAAATACACTTTTATCGGACGATACGTACAATAAGGTCAAAACAGACCCTACAGCCAATATGCTTAAAACAACTAGCGATCTAATAAAGAATTACTCCGAAAAATTAAATCTGGACGTAAATTCGATAATACCACCGTGTACCAAACCACCGAGGTTGAATGGGTTACCGAAAATACACAAACCAAACACTCCACTACGTCCCATAGTGAGCCATATCGATTCACCAACTTATAAGTTGGCTCAAAACTTGGCAAAAATTCTGTCACCGCTGAGAGGACAAACCAGAGCACATACAAAGGATTCGTACAATTTTGTTAGTGAGATAAAAGACCTCGCTGACAATGAAATTATGGTCAGTTTTGATGTTCAGTCACTATTCACATGCTTACCTATTGAAGACTGCATCTCAATTGTAACTAGGAAGCTAGAAGATAACAACAAGCCTACATAATATGCAGTATTACTCAAACACTGCCTCACATCTGGCTATCTATTGTGGAAGGAGGAGTTCTACAAGCAAGTAGATGGTGTGGCGATGGGCTCACCTGTATCTCCCATAGTCGCCGACATCACCAATCAAATTAAAGATTGCATGGTAGCGAGCACCTCATTCCCAGGGGTTATAAACATCCTCAATATTATAATAATTTCCACAATCTTAATCTAAAAAATGTTTTACAATCTTTGTTAATAAAGTTTTTAAGCTTAACGAAAGTCAGATTTTGTATATATTCTAGGATTTTGTTGTAAAAGCGTTTACATCGCCCTAAGAATGAACTGACTCTGTGAAGTCAAGTAAGTAGTACTAAAAAGTCGAGTAACGAGGTACATTACATTTACATAATTTTTTTTTAAATGTATTGAGAGGCCAAAGTTAATGTATTAATTTCCTTAAACTTTTGTCTTAGAGACTCTTTTCTAATGGATTCTATCATTTACCCATGCCGAGGAACCTCCTTTTAAAAAAAAAATCATTAAAATCGGACAATTTACTAAAGAATTATCGCTAAACGTTAAAAAAACATCCTAATTAAGAATCTCCCCTTTTTTGAAGTCAGGTGAAAATTTTGAAGCATGAATAAATTTAAATGGTCATAAAAAATAGTTTCCCGCAATGCCTTTGTAGCAAGCGTCTTCCATACCTTGCTAACCGTAAGCCACTCAGATGTGCTCTATTTATTTTTCGTTTAATTTCACTCCGTACAGCTTTGAAAATGAAATTAATTTTAGCATTTTAATTTGAAAACACGGTGGAAGAATTACGCAGTGAAAAAATAAGGTCAGGCCGCTGCGATGTTCAAAGTTCAAATTATTATGTGTAACGAAATTGCCCTTGATCTTATGCAGTTTTTTTTTTTATAGGAAAACACACACACACACACACAACACAGATGAATTACACGTTAACACCAGGGGAATAACAGGTGCGTTGCCGGCCTTTCAAAAGGAGTAAGCTCATTTGTGGCACAAAATTACTTGAAATCTGACGATGGTCTGGAAGTAAGCTTAACGCACTGTCTTTTAATTAACATATACATAAACACTCACGCCTGTCACCCAGAGGGGTAGGCAGAGACTACGGATTTCCATTTGGCACGATCCTGACACACTTCTATCGCCTCCTTTACATCCATATATCTACGCATACACGCTCGTCGGTTAAGGGTACTCCTAATCTGGCCCATTTTCAATATATCAATTTGGTCGATAAACCT
>JAGSMP010002113.1:0-29326 GCA_029286625.1 Parnassius orleans | reverse complement strand
TAAACCTTCGTCTAGGGCGTCCACAACAAGAGAGGCCCAAGTAAAGTAGTGGACTTTTACGAGCTGATGAATAATAAAAAGAGGATGTAATGTAAGTAATTTAATTTTCAATTATCAATAAAAGTAAAACTTTAATTAAAAGTAGTTACAGCCTATATTTAGGTCCCGGATTAAGGAACAATTGTTCCGCCTCGCTGCTATAATGTTGGCGGGATTAACATATCTTCGAAATATTCATGTTCTCTTCAGACATATATTTCTAGGTAGTAGGGCTCTTTATTGCCTATAAATTCTTCTGAGTAGGTAACACCCTCTCACCTATTTCTGGCGCCACGCAGCAGTGCACGCTTTGCTTTGTTCCTGTCTGAAAGGTATAAAGAGTTGTATTCCATTTTAGTTGTCAGAGGTGACAACGCATTTTTAGCCTTCTTTATTTGAATTCGGTTCAGGTGTTCGTGGGCTGCAGTAGCTACTTACTGAGGTGGACCGTAACTTCGTTTGTCACTTCTATTTTATAAAAAAAAAACAGGTTTTCTCTATTAACAATTTCATTGATACAGGGATCGAAATTGAAAGATTTATAGTGAGTGCTAAAATAATACAACCCATGGTAGTATCACTAAATCGAATACGAACGACTTATTCTTGTAACCGACCGAGTCGACTCCTGAAATTGCCAATTGCAATTTTATGTGTGATCTTTTATGTGACCGGCGTTAAAGGAAAACTTCGTGATAAAACTATGTTTGTGAAGTAAAATATATCTTTCAGTACTATACTGCATAAATACTTGAAAAAGATATATTATGAGCGTCAGTTTTACGTCGTGACTATAATACGAAAAACTCTCGAAGATTTGCAGGCAGAGCGAGATAAATGTCGACCATTTGGCAGACAGGATCTGCGACTTATCATCCGATTTTTTCTTATATTTGGAGTTTTAAAATACTTTTACTTGCACTAGTTAAATGTTACATTAATTCTATTTTTTTTTTCATTCTTACAGTCAAACGCCCACCTTTGAAGACAGTCTGATGCCAGTTTGATGCCATCTGCATCCATCTAATTTCTGCATGTCTGAAATTTAAGCCTATAATTCAATAATAAGTCATATCAATGAACCGAAGACTTTCTTTCGTATCCTTTTACTGGTAATGAGGCAGGCATTCCGTCTCATAATTCTCAGGGTGAAAATGCAAGTGTATTTTGATTCTTAGTCGATGATAGATGTCTATAGTTCACATTCATTTACCATTTCGTGAACGGTGTGCCCGTTCGTTACTCTTATTACTATTTTTAAAAAAACAACAGAATTATAACATTAATATTATTTTAGGATTTTGCAGTGTACTCGCCTGACCATTCTTCCCTCTTAATAACGTGTGAAGTGAATATGATTCCAAAAAATGTCATGTATACAAAAGGTAAGTCGTTATTTGGTGTTCGCTGGGGCCATAGAAATGACGAGGAAACTTACCTATATAATAAGAACTGCTGTGATATTTTAGTGAGCTCGTAACAGTCTGTCACTATCATTTCCTATATCGTCACTCTTGGCTATTCAAATTGTACATCTGCAATTATCTTCAAACAAAAAGGCTACAGACGCGTTACCCTTCTCTAACAGACTACTATGCAGAAAATACTTAACCCAATAAGAGAATACGAATATTTCGTTGTATTGCCATGTTTCAACAGGTTTGTTTACTTTCATTTTAACCAAAAATCAAATTAATTATTTCAATTAAATTAAAAATACTAGACCATTGTTAAGTCGAAATAAGTAGCATGTATAAACGTTAGCTCTGGCAATACAAAGTAGACAATTTTTTTTTGTATGGAGAATGGGCCCACCATTAATTCTGGCGTAACTTAATGAAATACATGTCGATTTATTCCTTATAATCTATAGATTACAGTAGTAATATTAATTTAACCGTATCTAACGGGAATACTGAAACATTAACAATTAAAATATGAAAATCACTATAACCTAAAAGCAAATTAAAAGCGATTGTCTAGTAGTTTTCACCTGTATTGTAAGTTAAAATATGCACTGGTCAGTAATTAATAGTACGAGTATAAAACAAAGTTGTAGGTACATTTAGCATTTATAGATATTTTAAGATTGATGGACAATCATTTTAGTAGTTCGTTCTTCCTTGCAAGCATTTTCATTCATATTTAGTCAGAACACGAATATGAAAACAACTCTTTTTTTTAGATTTCATGATTCCGGTTAGATTTTCATATTTTTTTTATGTGTAATAAAATTAAGTTACGTTAAAATTTCTCGTGGGCCCAAAAACGACTGTCTACTTTGTTCCAAAAATCTGAATGGAACTGCAAACGTAGCCAGCCGGTCCGCCTTTGCCAATTTAATAACGCTGTTCATGTAAGTCGCTTCACATCCCTTTTCGGACGTATGGAGAAATTTTGACGTTATAAAGACGAAGCTCGCTTGTGGGATAAACGATACCCGTCAGTTGAATATTCTATTTCTTAAAGAATACCGGTGATTCTTTAAGAAATATTCGTCTCGCTTTTCACAAATTTCAAAGCTGCGACATTTAAATTCACAGTCCGCATCATATTGTATGAGAAATATGTATGTATGACAATAAATCATTTACAGGAAGTTTTTTCGGTTTTTTACAGGAAATATTTCGGGGAGTGTGCGCAGAAATTGCGTGACTTAATTCCTCCATTCCATCATCGGACCACCAGGCGCTCGGCTGGTCTCCACCTCGTTTTTGTAGTCATACGACGCATTCGAACCAAACGGTTTGCTTAGTTGATCATAATGCGTACAGCAAGAGATCGGAATAATTTGCCAGCCGCTCGGTAGCGAAGCCTCCATAGAAGCCGAGAAGCCAGGCTTGCCCTATCAAACTGCTCAATCAATAATATCAAGTAATAAAATAACTCGTAAACTGTTTCAAACTATTTCAAATTTCACGCGCTCCTCTGTTATACAATATACTCAGGTCGTGACCTCGAACGTCAACACGCGGCAAAACTGTGCGATACTGCTGTCGATTAGTCGTCTCTCTCGCACGCGTGGGCTTTTTACCGGGCTTTCGAAAAGACGATCGCTCCCTTTCTAACCTGTGGCAAAATGTTCTATAATGAAATATAACTACGATTGTTTATATAGCAATTAATATGGAACGCAGAAGCCAGGCTTTTAGTGTGAAGTTCTTGAGAGTGGGGTCGTTCGGGCGAAGCATTTGCAGTGCACTTTACATTTCAATGTTTATTCTGTGTGTTTACTTGAGCGAATGAAACTCGCAATATTGAGTTGAAAATTTATACTTTTTTAAGATTTTTAGTGAACATGGAGAATAATAGTGTTTTGTGATGAATTGAAGTGTGTTAAAGTGCTAATCGGCGAGGAAAAGTTAAAATCTTTAAACTTTGTTGAGAAAAACAGCTCATATCCGCGCCGAAACCAACGCCTGATCTGTGTATTTCTCAAACGAGTAAAACCCACAAACGGCAATTTAATAGATGTGTTTACAAAACTCATTGGGTTGTTGGCTGCTCACATACCAATAAGTTTTACTACTGGTGCTGTATATTAAGTCAGATTTTGATCACATTTATGAAAACACATTGCAAAATAACTCTGCTCCTCGTTTGAGACGCAATGTGCTGTGCTCAGACAGAATACAAATGACTTTTTGTTGAAATAATTGATAACATATCTTGAGAAATTAATGGCCGATATTCTGAAATTTTCAAATTAAATTTTTCCAATTGTTCAACAACAAACTATTCGAAAAATATCTTTCAGATTTTCCTTTAGAGGCATTAGATTCATTATTTGAAAATTACGCAAACCATTTTGATAAACAAACATTGAAAACCAATTGATTTCATTGTATTCCCCTGAATTAAAAGACCGCAATGTTTTCGAACTCATTGACTTTATAAACGAAAATAGTCTTTGAAGAGGCCATTCCCCAGCTATTAAAGTTAGCTTATCTTGTCGTAACTATTCCAGCCACAAGTTCCTCCGCGGAACGTGCTTTCTCATCTCTGAAGCGCATCACACAAGGTCAAGAGCGGCTTTCAGACTTATCAATTATCGCAATTGAAAACAGTTATTGGTACAATTAAAACGTTCACCAACATTTTACGCGGACGTAATTAATCTTTCCTTAAGAAAGAGAGACGATTCGATTTTGAATATAAATAATTTGTTGTTTTAATTTTGTACATAGTTTGCTTGTACTTTTTTCATGCGTTTCTTTTGTTCATGTATTGTATTGTATGTAAATATCTTTTTCTTTCGCTCAAGCAAACCCAAACGGCTTTTTTCAAAGCCACTGAAGGTATGCAATTGCTGATATGTCATACAATCTATCTAGCAGTAGTATGCCTTCTGTGTGCTTTGTTAAACACGTCCTCGACAGCACTGAATATGAAACTGAAGAGTGAAAACTGAAAGTTGCTAAAAACAACAAAACTATATCTTGGGCTTGCCCTAGTTTGAGCTCTAGCTTCGCCACTGCAGCCGCTGTCTTTCCATCACATTATAATGTGGGTGTCTTCAAGGCAAGACTGAATAGGTTTTTGTAAAGCTAAGTCAGTGCGCTTTCCCATGTTCGGGTGCAACACCACTTACCGTTACCGTCAGGAGGATAGTAGTCCAGCACTGGTTTATATTATTTTAAAAAAGAATAAAACAGAGGCTACGTTTTTTCTTTATTGTATATTCAGAATTTTAAAGTTTAAAATAAATTTAACTGTATTTTTATTTTAAGAGTTGTATGGTGGCAGCATAAACATAGAATAATATTATTAGAGCGTAAATTAGGAACATTGTCATACAGAAACTTTGAAAATAGCAAAAACACGTATTAAAATAATTTGAATAAACTTTAGCGTATTCAGTATATTTTCTTTTAGCCTAATTTGTTGCACACTAATATCACTCGCGTTTGATTACGATTTTGACCTGTTATGTCATAGATACTATTTACTTTATATAATAATTCCTGTATACTTTATATTGTTTATTTACTAAATTACTTTCTTAGAAGCCAAACTAATGTTATGTCATAGGATACTATTTACTTTATGTTATAAGACCTGTATACTTTATATTGTTTATTTACTTAAAAGCTAAATTACTTTCTTAGAAGCCAAACTAATATTATTTCATAGGATATTATTTACTTTATGTTATAACATCAATATGATTTATAAAGTATACACTTTATAAATCATATTGTTTACTTCTAGAAGCCACACTAACTCGATTGTAATATTATATGCTAATGTTTATAGTTTACCATAAGTTAACCATAACACCAAGAACAATGTTGTTCCTTATGTTTACCCCCACCTTCTAGCTTCCTACACTATTCAAACCAAATCTTTCGGTCCCTCAACATAATTCCATTCCCAAGTTCTCTGTATCAACTACTATATTTTAAGTTAGTTTAAAAGTATTAAATAAATTTATTTTTAAAGAGTTTTCGTCTCTGCCACATAACACCGCCTTGTCCCGTCTATCGCTCGTTAATATTATTATTAATGTTTTTGGTATTTCCCGGGAGCGATAACTGAAACCTTAACGCGGTGATGTCAGAGCCTAATGCGTGTACAGTTAAAAAAAACATCATAAATACATATTCAAATGTTCTATAGCTCATCAAAATATTTAATTGGCTTCAAAAGAATTAAAATCAATTTAATTATCATTCAAAATTTTTCAACTGTCAAAAGCTACGTATATTTAACTTATTTTATTTTGTTATTTAGAGGCCAATTCTGGCTTACAAATTTCATCAAAAAGATCAGTAAATATATAAGACAGTTATTGTAATAATTATTTTATGATTTCAGACATAATACTCATTTATAAAGGAAAATATTTCTGCTGCGTCGTTGTCAACTGTCAAAGCATAACAACTACATACAATTTTTATCAATATGGAATAAATCCAGGGAAGTAATGTGATAATATTTCATTTATAGAGTAGTGCTTTTATTTAGGCCGTAAACGATTGTGTTTCAGGAAAGATGCGGGTACAGCAGATTTCAAGTCAATATGAAGTTATGTAATATAAAGACTTTGAGTGCTGTAGAGATCTGTTTAGATTTTTAATGAATATCTCCGCTCCGCTACATTCACAGCCGGATTTCCTACAGTGTCAAAATTGTACCGACGGTAGGCTGTTTAAAGGTAAAAGGATTAATTATACATATCAAACGATGCCATAGTAAAGTATTTCGGCTTCACAGCCTATCGTAGAAATTCATAACTCTATTAGTAATTCCTCTAATGTCACAAATTTTTACAATTATCATCGTAATGTACCAGTAGTTAAAAGAATTCCTAGAGGTGCGAGGATGCAGCTTGCTAAAGCATTGTCATGCAATATTCAAAATTGTTTCACTAATAGTGAAAAGAGTTGACAAAAATTATTTAATTTCGCGTATTCCCATTTTCATTTTGATAAAACAATAAATAAATCAATTACGTCTCAAATAAAAGAGACATCTTTTCAAAATTTAGATTACCCAATTAATACTCATTTATCTCGACCACGTCCTAAATTTGATTTAAAAAAAGTAGTTGAGTCGAAAGTAATGGATGGCGACTTAAAAAATGCATCCCGTATTTTATTCTCAGACGACATCCTGGCTCCTCGTAATGTCGAAACTCTTGAAAGCCTTCGTCAGAAGCATCCTTCGGTCAATCCTTCTCAGGGTTTACCGCTGCCTCCCAAGACTTCTATGCAACCTTTACAAATTTCTGAAAAAGACACTTTAGAAGCAATTATGTCATTTTCGAATGGCTCTGCTGGCGGCATTGACGGAATTACGTCTCAACATCTTAAAGATCTTGTAAGCGCTTCTGCCGGTGACGCCGGCGGAGTACTTCTTAATGACATTACAAAATTATGTAACTTTATGCTTTCTGGTAATGTTAATCCAAATTTCATTCCATTCTTATATGGGGCAAGATTATGTGCCTTCAAAAAAAAAGGATAACGGTATCCGTCCTATTGCCGTTGGTTCCACATTTCGACGCTTAACTTAAAAATTAAAATTAGCTTGCAGGCACATAATCTCTAACCTTAAGACAAAATTTCAGCCTACTCAACTAGGCTTTGGCACTAGAGGTGGCTGTGAGGCGGCGGTACATTCAGTGCGTACATTTTTAACAAACTCTGATGCAGATGTTCTTGTGAAGGTTGACCTAAGGAATGCTTTTAACTCTATCGATAGGGTAACTCTGCTGAAAGAAGTGGCTAACAATACCCCCGAAATTTATCACTACGTTTGGCAATGTTACAGTCAAAATACTAACTTGTTTTACGAAAACCATGTTATTGATTCTGCAGTCGGTGTTCAGCATGGTGACCCACTAGGTCCAGCACTTTTCAGTTTGGGAATTCAACCCATTATTTCAAATTTGAAATCCAAGCTGAATATCTGGTACCTGGACGACGGTACACTGGGAGTAGAGCAGATGACGTCCTCAGTGATCTTACTTATATTTTTCGAAATTTTAAAATATTGGTCTTGAACCAAATAGCAATAAATGTGAAATATTTTTTCCAATAATTTATCTACTTCTCACAGAGACACTTTAATTAAAATTTCAATCATATTTCTCCAGGAATAAAAGCTGTCAATACGGAATCACTATACCTGCTAGGTGCCCGTTGTTTTCGATAGTATTAAACCTGTTTTAAAACAAAATTTGATCAGTTTTAAACCACGTTGATAAATTGTATAAATTAAGCCCCACATTGCGCTTACTATCTTAAAATATTGTCTCCTTGTACCTAGATTTACATACTTACTCCGCTCGAGTCCAGTCTGGAAATGTTCGGATATTTTAAAGATATTGATAATAATCTTAAAAAGCTATAGAAAAATTCTAAATTTAACTTTAAATACAACAGCCTGGACTCAAGCTACTTTACCTATAAAATTTGGTGGTATTGGTGTGAGAAATCTTTCTAACGTTGCATTGCCTGCTTTCCTTGCTTCCGTTAATAGTGTCAGTAATTTATGTAACATAATTTTAAATAATAAAGTAGACCTGTGCTTTGCTACGGAGGCAGGGCAGACATGGCAAACGCTCTGTCCCGGCGAAAATATTCCATTGGAAGTTAACAAAAAAAAAACAGTGGGATATTCCGTTGGTACAGAAGGTGCAGAAAGATTTGTTTCATAATTTCCATAGTGACCAAGATAAGGCACGCCTTCTAGCTGTTTCGACTAAGGAATCTAGTCACTGGTTACACGCTTTACCATCAAGTAATCTCGGCACATTACTTGGTGGGGAAAGCTTGCGCATCGCAGTAGGAATCCGACTAGGAGCGGCGATTTGTCAACCCCATCAGTGCCCCTGTGGCAGCAGCGTCGACAAGTTTGGGCTCCACGGACTTTCTTGTAAGAAAAGTGCTGGTAGGTTTTCACGGCACGGTTCTTTGAAAGATGTCATCCGAAGGACTCTTGTCTCTATAAATGTTCCCTCGGTTTTAGAGCCTTGTGGAATATTTAGAGACGATGGCAGGAGACCCGACGGTATGACATTGGTCCCTTGGGAGAGAGGTAAAGCCCTAGTGTGGGATGCTACTTGCGTGACACTTTGGCGGTCTCTCATTTCAGGGTACCTCGTTCAGAGCCGGAGCGGCATCAGAGGCAGCTGAACTGAGTAAGTGGCGCAAATATGAGTCTCTGAGAGATGACTACATATTTGTGCCATTTGCTGTAGAGACTATCGGTCCGTGGGGTCCACGTGCGATGAAGTTCTTAAAGGAACTCCATCCGCGGCTGGTTGTTGCTGCTGGTGATAAGAGGGCTGGCTCTTTTCTCGCTCAAAGGCTAAGTATAGCCATTCAGCGGGGAAACGCAGCCAGCTTTCTTGGCACGATACCGCGTGGAGTAGGACTGTTTGATAATTAAATTACTAGTTTTAGTTTTTTTTTTAAATTATAGATTTAAAAATCCTTTTAATTGCATGTAGATGATATGTAATTAAAAGAGCGTTGACCCTAAGGTTTTGTAATAAATAAAGTTAATATAATGTTTATTCCGTCATTGTAACAACAATGGTATACAAGTAAGTTGTTCGCGGACCGTACATGCGTCCATTTACAACGCATCGCTTATCTCAAATAGATAATGGTAATTTAAATTATAAACAACTGGTGTTTCAGAACAAAAACTATCAGAACAATGATACTGATATAAAAAACTTATTGACAAAATCCCAATAAATAGGATATTAAACTTCTAAGTTTATAATATTTAAAAATGCTCAATAAGTATTTGCGAAGCGAAACTTCGTTCTGGACTTTATTACATAGTTACAATGTTACTAAAGTCTTTACTACTTTTTTGTAAAATTAACTTACTTTAACAATAAATTGCGTAATAGGAAATTACAATCATATTAGGTGTAATTAAGTCTTATATGCATATGTTTATGACACAGTATCTGTTAAAAAAGATTGTCAACTGGAAATATTACTGTTTAAATAAAGTTATCGGACTAAAAGGAAGATTATGCCGAAACCCGGGATTGAACCAGGGACCTTTAGATCTTCAGTCTAACGCTCTCCCAACTGAGCTATTTCGGCTGCGAAGAGAGTTGTAAAGTTGCTAATGTATTGATTGGCATAACTCATTAAAATATGGGGACTACTTAGATAGTATATTCATTCTCTGTGGTTCTCTTTTATCTTTGGTCACATTAAATTTAAGTCCTCTCGTAACTATTTGTTATATTTTTAACTTTTCCAAAGTTGACCTTCTCAAAGTTTAAAAACTGTAACAAAGTTTGTATATAAAGATTTATTATAATATTTATGTATTTACGGATGATAATAACCCCTGGATATGAGGTGATCGCTACCAGGCTATTCCTCATTTTTGTGTTGTTAATTGTGTAACATCATATATGTTGTAAGTTGTTATTTTTTTAAAGTCCCGCTGGGTTTCTTCCTGGTTCTGCCCAGGACAGAGTTTTTTTCAGTGGTACCTAAATTAAACAAAAGAGTGACTTTTAATAAATATCATAATTTATATTAAATAAAAAAGTTTCTGTTTCATCCAGTGCACATTTTATAAAATTACATTCCATTCCATAAATATAAAAGTATGTGTTATACACGGACTATTCTACCATTATTAACTGAGAGCACGATAGTGCCCCTGCCAATTTCAGCCCAACAAACCTACTTGTGTATATCTTTTCGAAGCTAATTTAGAATATTAGGATGACAATAGATCTAACAATCCTCTTAATTGTAAGTGACTACTGGAGTGAGCCGAAGGAATTCGAACCAACTTCCTACAAAAAGGCCACAGATGTGTTGCCTCACAAAATAACTGAGATGAAATGTGTGTTTGTGGATGTGGTATAAGATTTTTTTTTAATTTTTATTAATTTATTTTCTTGGTATATATTAATATGGCAAGATGGTATGTGGTATCTATATTTTAATAGTCTTCGCAGCGTATATAGCGTAGTAGATGTAGGTGGCTTTGGGCTATGCTGCTACAAAAATCTTCTTCTTACCAGGCAATTCTCTCTAGCGGGGGGTTGAACAAAGTGCAGTACAAGTACGAGGCTTCCGATAGAGAACAAATTGGTCTACGAGCTATTTTTTAAAAACATGCTAATGCTGACAATGCTTTGAAAGCTTTTACCATATTCATATAATAGTAAAATCATCTGTACCTATCTAGTTATCTCTACAATATCAGTACGCAAGAGTGCTCGAGCTCACATAACCTTGTTTATTTGTTGTCCGAGGAAATGGTTCGTTTGCTAAATCAAACATTCGGTACATGCCGCATTGACTACCGAAACAACTAGGTTTACTTTTAGAGCGTCTTAATGATGCCGCTCTGCCAAAGAAGTTTGACTATGCCGGATTACTTTTATTTTATTATAGGTATAACAACAGTTAATATAAAACTTTTGTACATAACAAATTCGAAAGTATAATTTTCTTCTACACTAAACCATTATAGGCGTACGAACAATCATCAAACTTGTCTATTGCTGACATCTGGAAAAAATATGACTAGTATAAGTACAACTTCATCTGCATAAGTAAAGCTATAATGTAAACGCTCCACTGCTGAAAACTACCTCATTTCATTTCTTGGGTTATAGAGCAGTTAATCTACCATGTTCGTCACTCTATATTGCGTGCTCCAGTGCGTTTGACAGACAAGTCCCCAATATATTTAGTTTTTCAGACGTTCAGATTTCTTCGGGACGTTTTCCTTCACCGCCGAGCACAGTAAGATATCACTTCATATTGCAGTTCACAATGTCAGTGGTACTGGTAGGGTTTGTAGTCGGGTTGCTATTGTCTGTATGCAGATTACGGCGAGCCCTTGGCCCGTGAGTTAGTACACAGCTCGACTTAGGCATTAACCTCGTGCCTCGTTGGTCTAATGGTCGTAAACGTGGTTGATAAAGTCCTGGGTTCGAATCCTGGGTTGAGCCAAAATCAGTTATTGGATTTTTTGTTATAAAAGTCTCAGTAGCATTCCGGAGTCAGGAAGTTGACGGTGTTTCAGCACCGTGCCTCGGAAAGCACGTAAAGCCGTTGGTCCTGCGCCTCTCTCCGGTCGTGTCGGATAACCGTTCCATGGGACTATGAGAGTGAAGGAACAGAGAGTACACTTGTGCTTGCGTACTCGTATACACTCAGACACTAAAATCCTGTCCCGCGCAGATGGCTAGTCTTAAGTTAAATCTAAATACATACCTAGAAGTATTTACGTAAGTAGGTACATATTTTATTAAAGAAACGTCTTGTTTGCATTTATGATTCGTATTTATTTATAGAAAATGCGTATAAAACATAACCAACCACGTGGTTTAGTGGCCAAAATACCTATTCAGATACTTTGCTCATTCGCTCTATCGAGTTCAATTTTCTAATAACTAAAATGTTACAAAACATATAATTTTTGCTTTTATAGTCCTGATAAGTTTTAATTGTAGTCTGCCTATTTCGTAACGCATGGCAAAATAAAAAATGGTCATATAAGCGCACACAATGGTACCGGTTGCTTTAAACAAAAACATGGTTAGACTCATTTAGGTCATCATCATCATTACAGCCAATCACAAAGCCACTGCTGAATCAGACCTCCCCCAAGTTATGCCACAAAGCACGGTCCTGAGCCACCTGCATCCATCGACTGCCTGCATGTCTTACCAGGTCGTCACTCCATCTAGTGACTACACTTCACCTACCGGTACGAGGCTGCCACTCGAGAACCTTTTTTCCCCATCGGTTGTCGGTTCTTCGAGCTATATGGCCGGTCCATTGCCACTTCAGCTTACTTATCCGTTGGGCTATGTCGATCACTCTGGTTCTACTGCGGATATCCTCATTCCTAAGTTTATCACGCAAAGAAACCCCAAGCATAGCCCTCTCCATAGCTCTCTGAGCGACTTTGAGCGTCCTCATACGGCCAGCAATGAAGGACTACGTCTCAGATCCATAAGTCATCACTGGCAACACCTACTGGTTGTACACTTATAAAATTTAAAAATACGTAAGCAAAATAAATGTAGAATTAAGTAAGCATTTCTTAATTTTATAATATACAGACACAGTATACTTCATAAGAAAGGTGTGATACATCGACACAGAATTCTACTAACTGTTACTTTCAACGGTAAATAAGATAGTACCTTCTCTAACGGACTAATAAGCAGAAAATACTTAACCCGATAAGAGAATACGAATATTCCGTTGTATTGCCATGTTTCAACGGCTTCGCTTACTTTCAGTTAAACCAACAAAGTAAATTAAATATTTCAACAAAGTTACAACAATACTAGACCATTGATATGTAGAAATAAGTAGCAAGTGTAAAGGTTTTAGCTCTGGCAATACAAATTTAATCCGAAAATCTGAATGGAACTGCAAACGTAGCCAGCCGGTCCGGTCCGCCTTTGTCAATTTAATAATGCTGCCTTGTAAGTCGCTTCACATCACTTTTCGGACGTATGGAGAAATTTTGACGTTATAAAGATGAAGCTTGCTTGTAGCATAAACGATACCCGTCAGTTTTTTTCTTTTCGTTGAATATTGTATTTCTTAGATAATACCGGTGATTCTTCAAGGAATATTCGACTCACTCTTCTTAAATCCCCCCCCCCCCAGGAATGTCATAGAGCACGGTGTTGAGCCATCTGCATCCATCGACTTGGTATAGGACCTTCCTTTAGGTCAAGTTTTTTGTATTTGTATTAATTAAGTAATTTTAGTCTGCAGCTTTGCTCGCTTTTAAGTCTCCTGGCAAGGGGAGGTCTTGTAAACTAAAACTTTGCCTTACATTGAGACACATTCAACACCAAACCACAAACTATCCGAATGAGTTTTATCTAATACAACTCCTTTTGCGTGAATGAAGTTGTTACTCGTAGTAATGAATAACTTCCGTCTCTTCTCGCACTGATTTTAATACCGGCAGCCAACCAACTATTCTAACTAACTTCTCAATGCTCAAACGTCCAAGTCGAAGTCAGCGCATGTAGTTTTAATAACATAAATGTAATTAATAGAATCAGGCGTTATATTAAAGATTTTAAAAATTCGTTAGCTAAGATCTACCCAGTATCTTACCCAGTTTGAAAAGCACCTCCCGCCCTCCATCAATTGCTTGCACTATCCCCGTCACCACGAATACCACTGTCGCCTCTTACACACCCACGCGATGATATGGGGTATTGGATATTCTTACACCGCCACTACACGGTAACCTGTTTTACCACATTAATATTTTTCTACATAATATATAATAATGTCCTCCAGATCGAATTTCGGTCACGGCGGCCAGCCTCAACGGAGACTAGCCAACGCCGCAGGACAGGATTATAGTGCCCAAGTATATGTGCAAGCATAGGTGCACTCTCTATTCCCTCACTCTAATAATCCGATGGGACGGTAAACCGATACGACCGGAGAGAGATCAGGCGCAGGACCAACGGCTATAATTGCTTTCCGAGGCACAGGGGTGAGACACCGCCAACTTCCTGACTCCGGGTTGCTACTGAGAATTTCTTGATGGAAAAGCTCAATAACTGATTTTTTTTGGCACGACCGGGATTCCAACCCGGGATCTCATGATCAAAGAGGCAAAATATATTGTGAACGAAACGAGGATTATATTGAAGTATATTGAAACGAGGCAAAATATATTGTGAATATAAGACATTATGGTCCATAAATATAGAATTTGATAATAACTTGTCAATAGCACGACCCATCGGATCCTAGCACTGCTATGAACCATAGTTTCAACAACAAAATATGTGAATATAACCTCAATCGGTCAAGTAGTTCAGAAGTTACACGATCACTTAAAGATGCACCAACGATTATTATTAGAATAATTAGCTACTATTTCTTCTATTTTTAAAAGGTAGAGCTAAGCTGCAGCTGTACGAGTATTCGTATTTAACATGCAATTCGGCTGTGAATGACCGCGTATATAACAACAGTATAGAGCTGTATTTCATTTAGTAAGTGATGATAATCGAAGACCCTTTGCACTGTTAACGTGGCCTTTTTAGTCTATATCATAGCAGACCATAGCATAGTAGTTATCCACTTACCATCAAGTGAAAACTATGTGCTCGTTTGTTAGTTACCATTACTTGTTTTAAAAATTGGTCTCGGTTACAGGTCACAAATTACTGCAAAAACGGGAGCATTTCATTTTATTTTTACATATTTTTTTGAATTCCAGTTCGTAGTTCCAATTCATATAATGCACAGGAGTCTACTCGCTATCCTGTTACCTTACATCACTACAACACGTGACTTGGATTTCAATGTGTCGCTTTAATATCGGCGCTTTGTGAAGCTCACGTCGTTTACTTGATTCAGTTATCCATTGTATTTCCCAGACACCTTTTTAGCCGGTATAACACTAAAAAGTATCTTTATCCTCTAAGCTACTTTTATAGTTATATTCCCCGTCAGAACCCCTTCTCACTTATTGGATATACCGACAAAGTGTCGGGTTATTTTTAGTGGATGAACATTTTGAATGAAGCTGTTCGTATTAATAGCCGTGTTAGCCGCGTAGTGGCGGTGTAATAGAATCTACTACACCATAATATCATCCCTTGGGTGTCATTAGAGGTGAAAGACAGGTAATGAAACAGAAAATGGGCAATAGCATCTTCCTAATAACAATTCAGCATTGGACTTTTGACGGGATGTATAGTATGTAATCAATGAATGTTTAAATTAACGCGAACAAACAACATAGCATGTCTGATCAAAAATAGTGAAGATACCGTATGAGCGCTGGTTAAACCTGTCAGCTAGCCGACATTCGATTAGCGTAAGGCTATCATACTTTTTTCTATATAAAACTGAAGTGACAAACGAACTTACAGTCTACCTAATGGTAATGTTACGAGCTTGGGGTTCGAGACAATTAAAAACTGCCGAGTGAATTACCCAAATTGACACTTTAATTACAGAACACTAATTACAACTTAAAAGCACGCTTATAACAAAACACAATTGCACTACTGATCACTTTTGTTTGTATCGCTTTTCGAAGTATTCGTTTGTATCGCCAATTCAATACTGACTCGGTCGCTTTTTTTTTTTGCGCCCAATGCAAAGGCACCCTCCGGAAGCGGGGGAGGGAGTTGGTGAAGGCTCCTAGCATACCACGCAGCCGGCTGCGTGGTTATGTGGGACTCACTGCGACTAACCTAACCTAAGTGCCTACCCACTAAACACCATCTTGGGAACGGCTTTAGCCATAGTGGCCTTTCCGCCGAAGATTTGATGCGACCCCCTTAAGGGATAAGGGGGCGCAGGCGGCGATTAGCCGCTGAGAGTTGCGCCCAATTAGGGCATACTATACATTGGAAGAAGGCCCGGCCTGAGCCGCCAAGAGGCAGTCCAGGTCGGCCGAAAGCTTGTTGGGGGGGTCCGAGAGAGAGTTTCTCGGTCTGCGGACTCGATAGCGAGAGGGAAGTGGGGCTGCGTAGGAAGCTGCCTCACGAATGAAATGATTAGAGTGAGACTCTGAGGCTTTGAAGAAGTTCTCAGAGAGTGTTTTTAGAAATTGCTGGACTGTGGGGAGCTCTAAGTCTCGATGGAGGTCGGCGTTACGGACGTACCAGGGTGCGTTCGTAGCCCGACGACAAAAAAGGTTTTGAACAACTTGAAGTTTGTTCAGGGTTTTAGGGTTAGCGTGAGCAAAAATGGGGGCCGCGTAAGACATTATGGGTCGTATACAGACCTTATAAAGGGTCCACTTGTTGCGGAGGATATTTTATGGGTCGGCCCAACATACTGTTGAGCCTACCCAGATAAAATCGCGCTGAGTTACTTTTAACATGAGGCTCAAAGTGAGCCTCGTGTCAAGGGTGACACCTAAGTATTTGGCGGACGTGTGCCAGGGACAGGGTCCCCAGCATACGGATTGGCGGAGGATAGTGGGCGGCGTCGTTTATGTTCGAAGTGAACGGCGGAGTTTTCTCCGGGTTCACATCGATACGCCATTTTGGAACCAAGCCCAAGTCATTAACTGACTTTTGGATCTTGTTCCGTATAAAGGGTAGTGATGTGCCTTTGCAGTAGAGGGCAGTATCGTCTGCAAAGAGGGAGAGCTGAACACCATTCGACGGGATAGGAATGTCGTTGGTGTACAGGATATATAGGAGGGGGGCAAGTACGGAGCCCTGAGGGACACCGGCTTTGATTTGGCGCGAAGAGGAGAGCGTGCCTTCGTGTCTGAAACGAAAGGTACGGTAAGGTACGGAAAGGACCGTATCCTTCAAGTAGGAGGCCACGAGACGAACAAGACAATCAGGGAGACCTATTTTGTGTAGTTTGTAGATAAGGCCTTCGTGCCAGACTCTATCAAACGCTTTCGCTATGTCGAAGAAGACCGCGATGTTCTTATGACGGCGAGGATAAAAACCGCTGAGGATGTATTCCACAATACGGTGAACTTGTTGGGGACAAGAGTGTTTCGCTCAGAAACCAAATTGGTGAGGGATGACAAGAGGGTCACCGTCTGTGGGAAACAGATGGCGCCTCATGCGAGTGAGGATGACTCGTTCAAATAGTTTGCCCATGGCCTTGAGGAGGCTGATGGGACTATAACTGGAGTGGAGGTTGTGAGGCTTTCCTGGCTTGGGGATACCAATGACAGTTGCCTCTTTCCACGTGGTGGGAAAGTAACTAAGGTTGAAGCAGGCGTTGAAGATAATAGCCAAAAGGGTTAACACCTGCTCAGGAAAATGTTTAAGGGCTTGGTTGGAGATGCCATCCGCGCCCGGAGCCTTTTTGGGCTTCAGTCCTTTGATGAGGGATGAGATCTCATCATTGGACACAGTGATAGGGTCAGAGACTGTGGGGGGTGAGTACTGTACTTTATTCCTGCGTTGTAGCAGGTTTTGGAAAGTCGGGTATACTGCGCCTTGTCCCTGAGGGAGACAGGGGGCGGGACCTGTTTTTTGGCGAGGGTCGGGGCGCAGCGAGCTGCTGGCTTGGAAAGCGGGGGGAGGTTAAGTGGCAGTAAGGCTACTGCGGCAGCGGCGGGGGCTGCGGAGGTGGAGGCAACAATGGGAGCTGCGGGGGTAGCGGCAGGGGCTGCTGGGAAGGGGGAGCGGTTTTTAGGGGCGCGCTTTGGGCCGCGTTTAGATTTCACTACAGTGAAGGGAGTCTCCTCAGTCATTGTTCCATCGGAGTCCGTGGAACTACTGCGGGATGTAGAGCCGGTATGGGTGGCGGACCTCTTCCGGGAGGACGCGGTGGAGTCTGAGCATGAGCACTCCATTGGGTCGGCGTCGTGGGACGCGGGCAAGTTGGTCTGCGGGGCAGCCGTGGGGGCAACTGGGGCCGGGGGGGTACATGCCTGAGGGGCAAGGGACGCGAGGATTGCGGCGAGAGCCGTCTCATCCAGGTTGATGCCCAAACCAAGAGATTGGTTTAGTGGCTAAGTAGGTCCAGTGTGGACATGTTGGGGGAGGGGGAAGACGTTCTATTCTGAAACAGTAAGGAGGGATCCCTGTTCTCAAAAGAACAGGGGCTTGTTCTGAAAAGAACAAGTGACTTTGACGTTCCAAGAAACAGTAATACAGTATAATGACAAAAATATTAACAGAAAAATAACAAATAACAGTAAAAATAAAAAACAAAAACAATAACAATGCGGTTAAAACCTCCCTGCCAGGCGGCAGGGGGGCAGGGACGGTAAGTAAAGGCAAAAGAACTCACCAAGGCGGCTGCTGTATACTGCGTGAGCAGGAGAGCGGAGGCGCGAGAGCGAGAGGCACTTAACGTACGGGGACGAGAGCGCGGACACTGACACGACCGCTCGAGAGCGGTGGTGCAAGCGGAATGGCTCGGTCGCGATCTAAACCGGCCTTATATACCTCAGATAGTTTCCAGAACCGTCTACTGTAGAAACATCTAGAATGTTCGAGTACATCCCGATTGACGCCGATTGGTCCCCACTGACTAGGTGTCGATAATTCTAGAAAGTTCTTCCATGGACATTTCTAGAAGGTTCTTGACTCTCCTAGTTCTGCTACTGATACTAGAGGGCACTAGTGGTAACTAGTGTCGCCATGTACCATGTATTAATTGTGGCGTGGAACAGTAAGTGATGTGGCCGAAGAAGATCAAGCACGCTGACTTAGCTTAATAAAAGCAAATGCACTCTTGCCTTGCCACTATGTACTTATATGTTAGTGAGCTATACGCTATAAAATATATTTGTATCGTACCTACTATTTAAAAAAATTATTTATAATAATAATTAAATTCAATTGTTTAAAATGCGAGAAACGAGCAAAGACATGAATGATCGTGTGACTTCTGAATAACATGACCGAGTGAAGTCATATTTACACTATATATTTGTTTTGTAAACTGTTCGTAGCTATTCCAGAATTCGATAAGAGGCGCTGTTGTCAAACTATTAACAAATTCCATATTTGTGGACCAAAATGACTTACATGCACCATATACCATATAGTGGTTTAGTGTCAAAAAAAGAAAATCACAAATTCTGGACCCGAATGCTATGCGAGGATCTAATAGGTGACACAATAACTGATTTATTAATAAATTTCATATTTATACCGTAAAAAGTCCAAAGTTATTTCGGACCGAAACCCATTGCGCCACTTACCAGAAAGGTAAATGGCGCGATGGGTTTCAGTTCTTATACAATTTCAAAACATCGTGTAATACTTGACCGCAAAACGTTAAAATGCTTCAATACGTGATCGGCTCCCAAATGTGTTACTTAAGTAACTTAATCCATTGAAACTAATGTATCCCATTTCTTTCTTGTGATTCTAGTCGTATATTCAGAAGATGTTCTATTCGAAATATTTTTAAAATTATATTAAAAGCTTATTTATATATTTAAGCCTTTATTTCCAAAAAAAAATAGAATTACATCAAATTAAAATATTACAAAATTCATTTATAAAACTGTTCATGCTTTCAAGATAACCTAATTCATACAACAAACATTTAGATATAACATTAGCTACAATAAATGTGATTAATTATGTACAATAAATCGAGTTAATTAAACTGCATTATTTAATTATGTAATATTAAATAATTTTTTATCAACCAAAATTTATCAAATATAAAATAATTACATTTTAATCCTATTATAACGTTACTTTATATAATAGTTATAATATTATCAGCATTTCCACAGCACCCAGTATATAAATATTGTCATTTTTAATGCCATTACTACCTGTAGAAATATTTTAAATTTATTAGTATATTACTGTGGTCATTACATCTTGTGAAGGGCCGCCCTTAAAATTAACTTCGCTTGCTTGCTAGATGAGGGATGAAGAACTGACACGTTTGATCAATACTATACTTACACTGTGTAGTGACGGTGTAAGAATATCTGCTACCTCATAACCTCCTGTTGGTGTCGCAAGAGACGACAGAGGGAAACAAACCAGGAAATGGGCAGCAGCGACTTCTTAGTAGCAACTAGATTAAAATTAAAAAATTTGTACTATCGACTTCAATGTAAATGATTAAGAATAACTCAAAAACTATTGGTCAGACCGTGATCAAATTATATGGGACTACATGTGAGGCCCACAAAAAGAAGTCCAAGGGTGTGATGTCCGGAGAACGACCAGGCCATTGCACCGGTCCACCGCGGCCGATCCATCCTCGCGGAAAGCGAACGTTAAGATGTTCTCGTACGTTGCGAGCAAAATATGCCGGAGCTCCATCATGCTGAAACACCATGTTTCTTTGGTTCTCAAAGTAATCCCAGTCAGCCACAGGAAAGTCGTCAATCGCCTCTTCGAATTCCGTTTGTAAAAACGTTAGATAGTTGCTACCGTTCAGACGTGACGGCATAATGACGGGACCGATGACATGCCCGTCATAAAGGTCAGCTCACACATTCAGCCGCCACTGGTGTTGGAATCTGCCCTGCCGTGAAGCATGTGGATTCACGCAAGCCCAAACGTGATCGTTATGCATATTTGAAAGTCCAGACCTCGTGAATGTTGCTTCGTCCGTCCAAAGAACATAGTTTACGTAATTAGGGTTTTCCTCTAACTGCCTGAGGTACCACTCGCAGAAGTTCCTCCTGGGTGCAAAATCGGAGGGTATCAGCTCCTGTGTACGGCGATAGTAATAAGGTTGACGATTGTCGTCACGAAGAATTCGCCAAACTGCAACATGGTTTATACCGAATCTTGTTCCGGCTCGCCCCATACTTGTGGTCGGCTCTTCTTCAAAATGCTCTAACACTAATTCAGCCTGCCTGGCGTCGACTGTGCTTGGACGTCCACTTCCAGTGGACCGATGAAAAGAGCCGGTGGAATGTAGTCATCTTGACATGTTCAGAAAACACTGGTACGAAAGCAGCCGACGCTGTTCAGGGGGGGTCTACCATCGATAAATCGTTGCCGATACAGTTCGCGAGCAAGATTTAAATTGCTATCTTCATGGCCTACGCATAACATCATATCATATTATTCCGAGTTAGAAAGCATCGTTATTTTGCAAAAAATGTTGGAAAAAAAAAATCGAAACAGTTGTGGGATATCGATTAGAAGATTTGACATTGACAACATTTTTTTTCCAACTTGACATTTTTTGAAGCCTCTACTTGAGAATAATGACATCCTTGTATTGAGGTAGCAAACATTTATCAATGAAAAATAGAAAAACTATTAAAGTAGACAATTATTAGGTAAAATAGGTACGTAGGCCTTTCTGTTAAATAATCTGGTTCCCTGACATTGACAAAATTTTTGGCTTTGAATATTAATTATATTTTTTACGGGGTATTTTGTAACACGTTGTATACGAAGCTTTTCACAGTTGAAAAACATTTTTTTTACTCAATCTATTTTTTAATCTCTTCATCTATCATGTGGGAAGCCATGGAATTTAAATGGCGGTTTAACTTTGTTTTGTTTAGTTATAATTAATTTTCGGCTGCGAAATCTCGAAATTTTCGGTGTTTTAGCAGCCTTGTATTAATTTATATTTTACTAAATACACTTTGCTCTGCCTTACTAGCTTACTACGCGCTCGGCCGTCGTCGTGAGTGGATTGTTGTATCGTTTGCTTGCAGCAGCGGTAATAGGCAGCAAAAAAATCGATCGCTGTAGAAATATAAAATATTCCAAAAACGAAATTTGATACATACTTGACCAAGGTTATTATTTTTATAATCACAGATTTTTATTGTAATATTTTGTCGCTAAAACTACGTTGGATTTCTATATAAATATACTTATACGTACCGGCAGGCGAAATGTAGGCTTAGCCCCCACTAGATGGAGTGACGACCTGTTAAGACATGCAGGAAGTCAATGGATGCAGGTGGCTCGTGAACGTGCTTTGTGGCATTCCTTGGGGGAGGCCTATGTTCGGCAGTAGACTTGTGAAGGGCTGTAATGATGATGATGACGATGATACGTCTTGGACTTTATGGAGTGATCTGAAGGTGTACTTCGGTGAATTCTACTGGAACTCCTCGAAGAGGGTGCCGAGGTGCGCCAAATTTGGCCTCGTTTTGTTATCTATGATGAGACCTTACCTCCGGACTTGATAGAATAACCTGAAGGTGTACTTCGGTGAATGCTACTGGAACTCGTCGAAGAGTAGGACTAGGTGTGCCGAGTTTGGCGTCTTTTTGTTAGTTATGATGCGACCTTACCTCCGGACTTGATAGAATGACCTGAAAGTAAACTTCGGTGAATGCTACTGGATCTCCTCGAAGAGTAGAACTAGGTGTGCCGAGTTTGGCCTAGTTTTGTTAGTTATGATAAGACCTTATCTCCGGACTTGATAGAATAACCTGAAGATGTACTTCGGTGAATGCTACTGGAACTCCTCGAAGAGTAGGACTAGGTGTGCCGAGTTTGGCGTCTTTTTGTTAGTTATGATGCGACCTTACCTCCGGACTTGATAGAATGACCTGAAAGTAAACTTCGGTGAATGCTACTGGATCTCCTCGAAGAGTAGAACTAGGTGTGCCGAGTTTGGCCTAGTTTTGTTAGTTATGATAAGACCTTATCTCCGGACTTGATAGAATAACCTGAAGATGTACTTCGGTGAATGCTACTGGAACTCCTCGAAGAGTAGGACTATGTGTGCCGAGTTTGGCGTCTTTTTGTTAGTTATGATGCGACCTTACCTCCGGACTTGATAGAATGACCTGAAGGTGTACTTCGGTGAGTGCTACTGGAACTCCTCGACGAGGAGAACTAGGTGTCCCGAGTTTGGGCTCGTTTTGTTAGTTATGAATACACCTTACCTCCGGACTTGATGGAGTGACTTGAAGGTGTACTTCGGTGACTGCTACTGGAACTCTTTAATGAATAGAATTACAATTTACATTTTTTTTTGTAATTTTTTCACGATCATATGAGCATTATGAGTCGTGCACTTTTGGATTTTAATTTTTTTTTTAAATTGGAATTTAACATAAAATTATCGGAAAATTTGAAGTATCGTAATAATTATAAGATTTTTAGTGAAAACTTTTGTGTAATTAAACTCCTTTAAAAATTTACGTATAATCATTTAATACGTAATTCTTTTAATGCGCTTAAGGCATTGGATTTACCAATAGTTTTTGAATTAATTAACTAACTTTCGCCTGCAGCTTCGTTCGATTATAAGTCTCCTGGCAAGGGCAGGTCATGAAAACTAAAACTTTGCCTTACATTGAGTTTTATCTTGTAAGACACATCCTTTTATGTGGATGAAGTTGGTACTCGTAGTAATGAATAACATCCCGTCTCTTCTCGCACTGATTTTAATACCGGCAGCCAACCAACTATTCTAACTAACTTCTCAATACTCAAACGTCTAAGTCGAAGTCAGCGCATGTTGTTGTAATAACAGAAATGTAATTAATAGAATCGTGTGTTACTTTGCGGAAATCCATTATGTTAAAGATGTTAAACATTCATTAGCTAAGATCCGCGAATAAAATAAAATAATGTGTCTTACCTAGTTTGAAGAGCACCTCCTGCCCTCCCTCAATTGCGTGCACTATTCCCGTTACCACTAATCCCAGAACCACAACTCCCAACAGCACTACACTAGAAAAGACACATCACCGTCGATAATACATACGACACATGTTTCGCCTCTAAACGAGGCATCCTCAGCTGAAATAGATTAAGCCGGACCAAAACGCCGTCCTGTCGGGTCCAGATTTTGTGATTTTTTTTGCCACTCTAAACCAATTTTAATGTGAATATGAGTAACAGTACCACCTATCGGATCATAGTCTAGTTATGAACAACCTGGATGCAGGGCGGTCCATTACTGTGCGTTTTACTAGGAGTTTTCTTCCTCGTACAACCCCTTTATGGAATCGTTTAACACCGGCAGTTTTCTGAACCGATACGACTTAAGGACCTTCAAGAAAATAGCTTATCCATTTTTAAAACAGCACGCCGCACGCTCGTTGTCCCTGTTCTATAAAAGAAGCTTAGACAAAATAATATGTAAATATAACCTCTATTGGCCAAGTAGTTCAATCACTAAAAGATGCACTAACGATTATTAGAAAGATAAGCTAATATTTCTTCTTTTTTAAAATGCAGAGCTATGCTTCAGCTGTATTTAGTCTACAATTCGGCCGTAGAATGACCGCGTATATAACAGCAGTATAGAGTTGTATATCGCTTGGTAAGTGATGATAACCGAGGACCTTTAGCACTGTTAACGCAGACTTTTTAGTCTATATCATAGCAGACCATACCATAGTAGTTATCCACTTACCATCAAGTGAACTATGTGCTCGTTTGTTACCATTACTTGTATTAAAAATTGGTCTCGGTTACAGCAGGTCACAAATTATTTCAAATTCGGGAGCATTTCATTTTATTTTAACATTTTTTTTTTAATTCCAGTTCATAGTTCCATTTCGTATAATGCATACAGGAGTCTACTCCCTATCGTGTTACCTTACATCACTACAACACGTGACATGGGTTTCAACGTGTCGCTTTAATATCGGCGCTTTGTGAAGCTCACGTCGTTTACTTGATTCAGTTATTCATTGTATTTCCCAGACACCTTTTTAGCCGGTATAACACTAAAAAGTGTCTTTATCCTCTAAGCTACTTTTATAGTTAAATTCCCCGTCAGAACCCCTTCTCACTTGTTGGATATACCGACAAAGTTTCGGATTATTTTTAGTGTATGAACATTTTGAATGAAGCTGTTCGTATTAATAGCCGTGTTAGCCGCGTAGTGGCGGTGTAATAGAATTTACTACACCATAATATCATCCCCTGGGTGTCATTAGAGGTGAAAGACAGGTAATGAAACAGAAAATGGGCAATAGCATCTTCCTAATAACAATTCAGCATTGGACTTTTGACGGGATGTAGTATGTAATCAATGAATGTTTAAATTAACGCGAACATACAACATAACATGTCTGATCAAAAATAGTGAAGATACCGTATGAGCGCTGGTTAACCTGACATTCGATTAGCGTAAGGCTATCATACTTTTTTCTATATAAAACTGAAGCGACAAACGAACTTACAGTCTACCTAATAGTAAGTTATGTGGCCGAAGATGATCAAGCGCGCTGATTTAGCTTAATAAAAGCAAAAGCACTCTTGCCTTGCCACTATGTACTTATATGTCAGTGAGCTATAAGCTATAAAATATATTTGTATCGTACTATTTAAAAAAATATTTATAATAATAATTAAATTCAATTGTTTAAAATGCTAGAAACGAGCAAAGACGTGAATGATCGTGTGGCTTCTGAATAACTTGACCGACTGAAGTCATATTTACACTATATATTTGTTTTGTAAAGACTGCTCGTAGCTATGCCAGAATTCGATAGGTAGCGCTGTCGTCTAACAATTAACAAATTCTATATTTGTGGACCAAAATGACTGATATGCACCATATACCATATGGTGGTTTAGTTTCAAAAAAAGAAAATCACAAAATCTGGACCCGAATGCTATGCGAGGTTCTAATAGGTGACACAATAATTGATTTATTAATAAATTTCTCATTTATACTGTAAAAAGTCTAAAGTTGTTTCGGACTGAAAGCCATTGCGCCACTTACCAGAAAAGTAAATGGCGCGATGGGTTTCAGTTCTTATACAATTTCAAAACATCGTGTAATACTTGACCGCAAAACGTTAAAATGCTTCAATACGTGATCGGCTCCCAAATGTGTTACTTAAGTAACTTAATCCATTGAAACTAATGTACCCCATTTCTTTCTTTTGATTGTAGTAGTATATTCAGAAGATGTTCTTTTCAAAATTATATTAAAAGGTTATGTATTTATGTAAGCCATTATTTCCCAAAAAAATTAGAATTACATCAAATTAAAATATAACAAATTTCATTTATAAAACTGTTCATGCTTTAAGGATAACCTAATTCATTCAACAAACATTTAGATATTTGCTACAATAAATTTGATTAATTATGTACAATAAATCGAGTTAATAAATCTGCATAATTTCATTATCGAATATTAAATAATATTTTTATCAATGAATGAGTCGCTCGCGTCCGTAGGCTTCGACCACCTAACCCTAGGCCCACCCTACACGTGTCCCCCGGGTGGTGCTAAACGAGCGACAAAGCCGAAAGGATAGACTCGGCTCCTCGCCGTATGGTAGCGGCGTAAAATCTACCACCCCCTTAGACCGCACCATGAGCCAACACGTTAAAGGAATGGCCCTGAGTTCCCGGCGCCTTTAATGGGGCAGGGTGCGAAGAATCTCCGGGAGTAAAACTGGCGACGAGGTTCGCCACCCGTCACGTTCTGTCCCCGGAGGGCGAAAAGTGGATTGCGGAGGCCCGTCTGGCTACGCTGAATGTATGTGGAGCAATGAATGATAAGATGGATGAAATATGCGAAATGATGAATGATAGAGGAATAGATGTGTTATGTAAATGAGACGAACGAGGGATTGGAAAGGATGCCACTGCACATGGCATGTATACCGCTTACTGGTCTGGTGTAGACGAGACCGAGCGGGCATGCCAGGGAGTCGGTGTCATCCTTTCAGAAAGAATGGGTCAATGTGAAAGAGTATGAATGTGTAAGCCCAAGGCTGCTGTGGATACGAATGAAAGTGGGCTTAAAGAAGTTGTTTGTGCTAGGGTGTACGCCCCAGACATGTCTAAGCCCACTTATATCCGAGAGCAGTTTTGGGACATGGTAAGGATGGTGTTGATGAAATGTAAGGAAATGAAAATATCATTATGTTAGAGATTTTAATGGAAGGGTTGGGGTGAAGAGTTCTGGTTATGAAAGGATATTAGGAATGTTTGGCGACGAAAGTGTAAATGAGAATGGTGAAGACCTCCTCGCCGTATGTGAGGAAAAGAATCTTTTGTGACGAATACTTTTTCGCCATAAGAGGATTCACATGTATACATGGGAAAGAGGTAATGATAGAAGCATGATAGATTTCATAATTGTGGATGAAAGAATGCGGAGCGCAGTGGTAGATACAAGAGTTTACTGGGATCCAACGTAGGACGGATCATTACCTGGTCTTATGCCGAATTAATGGTCTATTCAGGCGTTGGCGGCATCGGACATCTGTGTCACCACTGCGTTACAACGTATAAGAACAGAGAGGTTACAAGATGAAGGTGAAAGAGAAGTATAAATGTAGACTGAGGAGAATATAAATGGTTTGAATGAAATATGTATGAATGATTTAGACCTGAAGACTGTATGGAATAATGTTAAGAAAGTTTTGGTGGATGCAGCCACCGAAGTATGTGTAAGTAAGAGAACGAATGAAAGGAAAAATAATACGTTGTGGTGGGATGATGAGATTCGGATGGAAGTTGAAGCAAAGAAGAGAGCATGGCTAGATTTACTGGCAACCAAAGCTGGTAATTCTGGCGGTATGAATGATGAGATTGAAAGAAAAAGGCAGACTTTAGACATCTAAATAAGAGAGTAAAAGAAGTTGTTGAAAGGAAAAGCAAGAAAGAACGGATAAGAATGATAGAAGGATATCTGATAACTTCCAGGCAAATATTAAAATGTTCTGGAAACTCGTAAGAACTGTTAGGAAATTCAAAACAGCCTAGAATGAATGCTATACGAGACGAGAATGGCTGTATGCTGAATGATGAAGTTTCGAATTTAAAGAGATGGAAGGAATACTTTGAAAGCGTGTTTATGAGTGAAGGGTCGTCTGAATTAAGTGAAAAAAATTTCGAAAGAAGTGGAGAGGTAGGAGATAAGTGTAGATGAAATAATGAAAGCAATGAAAAGCATGAAAGCAGGTAAGGCAGCCGGATATGATAGAGTATCACTCGAAATGCTAAGGGCTGGAGAGTGGTAGGGAGCCTGCTGTACACCTTGTTTAATTTATGTTGGGAACTGAAGCGGGTACCGGAAGACTGGTGCAAAGCCGTTATAGTCCCAATATATAAAGGAAAAGGTCACAGCAGGACTGTAAAACTACTGGTATCAGCTTGCTTAGCATTGTGGGTAAACTGTATGCTAAGGTGTTAATTGAAAGAGTTATGGAAGAAACTGATGGAAAAATTTGGGATGCAAGCTGGATTTAGAAAGGGAATGGGGTGTACGGATCAAGTATTTTCCATGCGCATGATTGTGGAGAAGTTTTGGCCAAAACCAGAAAGTTTTTGTGCTTTCATGGACTTGGAAAGGCTTATGACAGAGTGGACAGGAATGTGTTATGGCAAACACTTAACTCATTTGGTTTGAGCGCTGGTTTGATACAGGCATTGAAGTCTCTTTATAGGGACTCTAGTGCTTGTCAGGATCAACGGGTCTACTCGGACTGGTTTGGCATCCAAAAGGTGTCAGACAGGGCTGTGTAGCTTCCCTGGCTGTTTAACCTATTTATGGACAGTTGTTTGCAAACTTTGAAAGTTGAAGAATGTGGGTTGAGAATGGGTGAGTTAACCGTCAAATGCCTTTTGTACGCCGATGATCAAGTCATATTTGCATCGTCGGCGGCCGAGTTGCAATGATGGTTACTTTAATGAACCGATCATTAAAAGAAAGAGGTATGAAAGTGAACGCAAGTAAGACGAAAGTGATGGTTTTGAAAGAGAAGAAAGTAAAACGTTATGTGAAATAAGAATAGAAGGGGAGTTGATTGAGCAAGTGGATGAGTTTGTATATTTGGGATGTTTATTTAGTAGGGATGGTAGATATGATAAGGATATAGAACGACGAGTGAACGCAGGAAATAGAGTGAATGGGGCTCTACACGCTATTGTGAAGAGTCAGAATGTGTCAAAAAAGGCACGTTTGGCAATTCACAATGCTGTGTTAGTCCCTACTTTAATGTATGGTAGTGAAAGTTGGGTCTGGCAGAAGAAGCATGAGAGTAGAATAAATGCTGTAGAAATGCGTTCATTAAGGAGTATGCTAGGGCTGAATCTGAATGACAGGGTGAGAAATAGTGTGATAAGAGAAAAGTGTGGTTTGCAAGATGACGTTGTGACCAGGATTAAGAAAGGAATGCTGGTGGTTTGGTCATGTAGAAAGGATGAACGAAGAAAGAGTGACAAAGCAAATTTATGCTGCAGAAGTGAACGGCAGAGTCGGAAAGGGACGCCCTAGACGAAGGTTTATCGACCAAATTGGCGATATATTGGAAATGGGCCAGATTAGAGTACCTTAACCGACGAGCGTGTATGCGTAGATATATGGATGTAAAGGAGGCGAGATAGGTGTGCCAGGATCGTGCCAAGTGAAGTCCGTAGTCTCTGCCTACCCTCTGGGTGACAGGCGTGAGTGTTTAT
>JAGSMP010002112.1:0-31209 GCA_029286625.1 Parnassius orleans | reverse complement strand
GATGGTTTTGAAAGAGAAGAAAGTAAAACGTTATGTGAAATAAGAATAGAAGGGGAGTTGATTGAGCAAGTGGATGAGTTTGTATATTTGGGATGTTTATTTAGTAGGGATGGTAGATATGATAAGGATATAGAACGACGAGTGAACGCAGGAAATAGAGTGAATGGGGCTCTACACGCTATTGTGAAGAGTCAGAATGTGTCAAAAAAGGCACGTTTGGCAATTCACAATGCTGTGTTAGTCCCTACTTTAATGTATGGTAGTGAAAGTTGGGTCTGGCAGAAGAAGCATGAGAGTAGAATAAATGCTGTAGAAATGCGTTCATTAAGGAGTATGCTAGGGCTGAATCTGAATGACAGGGTGAGAAATAGTGTGATAAGAGAAAAGTGTGGTTTGCAAGATGACGTTGTGACCAGGATTAAGAAAGGAATGCTGGTGGTTTGGTCATGTAGAAAGGATGAACGAAGAAAGAGTGACAAAGCAAATTTATGCTGCAGAAGTGAACGGCAGAGTCGGAAAGGGACGCCCTAGACGAAGGTTTATCGACCAAATTGGCGATATATTGGAAATGGGCCAGATTAGAGTACCTTAACCGACGAGCGTGTATGCGTAGATATATGGATGTAAAGGAGGCGAGATAGGTGTGCCAGGATCGTGCCAAGTGAAGTCCGTAGTCTCTGCCTACCCTCTGGGTGACAGGCGTGAGTGTTTATGTATGTATGTATATTGCATAAGACGTACACCAGAAACAACTTTTTTTTACATTCATATCTGACATTTTACTTTTTTCATATTACAATACAGTTCTTGACTACTATCCATAGAAGACGATAATGCCAACTGACTTGACAATATCCTAGATACTCTTATTTAGGATTTTATACTATCAGTCATTTCAGTCAAGTCAGTATTATATAACTCTCGGCTGCCTCGTTGTTCTAGTGGTCGTAAACGCGGTTGATGATCATGATGACCTGGGTTTGAATCCCAAATCGGGCCTAAATAAGTTATCAGGTTTTTCTGTCAAGAAAGTCTTAGTAGCAGGCTGGAGTCACGCAGTTGGTGCTATACTCCGTGCCTTGGAAAGCACGTAAAGCCGTCGGTCCTGCATCTGATCTTTCTCCGGTCATGTCGGAATACCGTCCCATCGGACTATGAGAGTGAGAGAATAGAGAGTACACCTGTGCTTGCGCATACACTTGGACACTATTATATTGTCCTGTGCAGATGGCTAGTATAGGTTGAGACTGGTCGCCGTGACCGAAATTTGATCAGGAGGATATTATTATTATATAAGAATTTATAAAACTTAAGCTTTTATTAAATGAAGTCAGTACGCTACCATCAGGTGGGATAGTAGTAACGCACTGGCTTATAACAGTAAAAAAGAAAGTTACAATGTCTTTTCTTGTCGTGCGTTGACAGCGGTCATGTAAGAAATCTGTCATGTCGGTGTTTATCTTCAGTAGATTTCCGAAACAATAAATTTGCTGGGTCAGGCTGATTCGGAACAGGAAACTTTGTAACTCTTATTTTTGTTGCCTTTGTTTGTCGCAGAAAATTTTCTTTTAAAATTAATCCTGATTGTTGGAAAAGTGTCTCTTCAAAATAGTAATGTACATTTCGTAAATACTAGGAATAAGCACAAGCTAGTTAAACTAGGTACTTCACCCCAAAGAGTCAGTTTTTCGTTAATGGGACAATGTATACGCTTTTACGACAAAGTCCCAAGAAGTATGTAGGATCTTTTTATCAAAAAAATTTAAATGTTTAATAAGATTTTTTTAAATAATAGGGTTAAATGAGCATGTGGCTCATCTACTGGTAAGTGACTACCGCCGCCAATGAAAAACTGCAACACCAGGGGAATTGCAGATGCGTTGCCAGCCTTTTTTTAAAAGAGTAGGCACTTTTCTTGAAGGTCCCTAAGTCGCATCGGTACGGAAAAATCGCTGATATTAGTCGATTCCATAAGGAAGTTGTGCGAGAAAGAAAGATTCTAGTATTAAGCGCGCGCAGAAACTTTGCTGATGACGCCATGACGTCACGTGTCAATTGTTAGCACGGTTGACAAAACGACAAATTCAAATTCAAAATATTTATTGTAAGTTAAGTGTAATTGATAAAAAAAATATAATATTAATATATCATATATTTTTTTATTACTATCATAATGTCATTTTATTTTGTTATTTTAATAAATAACAAAATAAAATGACAATACTATTAGGAAAATTAGGCAATAAAATGATATATAGTTTAATCATCATAATCCATTGAATTAGTATCAGACATAACCGTATCACTTTCAGTATCAGTTTCTAGCTCAGTAGATTCGCTATCACTGTTTTGACCTCTAGAAATAATTAATTCTCTTTCGTAAATTTCTCCCAATCTATCTTGTTCCCAATACTTTTGACGCAAGCGATCCACGTGGTTGACTTCCTTTTTCCAATCACTTGGCGTTAAACTTTTAATAGCATTTTGGGTTAAGTTTAATATTTCTCTTTCGGATTGGGTTACATTTTTATCTGCGACGCGCTGTTTTATTGAATTCCATACGTACTCTATGGGGCTTAAATCGCTGTGATACAATGGCAACCGGAGCACTTCATGACCATGTCTTTTTAACAATTCGTCAACCAAATATGTCTTAGGTGGCATTTTTATTTTGAATAAAACAATTTTTACGGATTTTGTCGCGTTTAATTTTACTTATTTTGATTCCCGACGTTTCGGGTGCTTTACAGCACTCATGGTCACGGGGGGGACTGAGGTGTTTGACGTCCCAATGTCATAGTTAGCCCGGCTACCTTCAGTTTTTGAATATTAATTTTTGGTCCGATCTACAGAATGAGCTTACAGTATCTTGAAGTCTTGCAGTGGTATGCTTGGGTTTGGATTTAATTTTGTTAATTATGGGATCCCAAGCAGATGGCAGCACCATCCATCTTCTCTATTGAAATTAGGATGTTTTTAATTTCAATAGCCTCGCGTATCATCCTTGGTAGAATCGGTGTTCTTTTGCGAGGATTTGTGGTCTATCAAATCTAATGTAATGGCGGGGACGATCTTGAATATGTTCACAGACTGCAGACTTCCCAGAGCGTCGGTGCCTCACGTCAGCTATATGTCCTTTCACGCGGGTTTTAATGGATCGTTTTGTTTGTCCTATGTAAGAGAGACCAAATTCACAATCAAGCTTGTACACTCCTGCATCTTGTAGAGGGATATTACACTTGACGGTTGGTAAAAATTGACTAATCTTCTTTGGCGGCTTGAAGTATGTTTTAATAGAAGCTCGCTTCAAAATGTAGCCAACCTTGTCTGTGACTCCTCTGACATAGGGTAGTACAGCAGGCACACGCTCGACTGTGGCCGGCTTCACTCAGTCACTGTGACGTAGGCGCAGGACCCAAGCTTGTTGTCTTGCAATAATTGCTCGACGTGTTGAAGCTCGGCGGCCAGATGTTTTCTGTCACAGATCCTCGTGCTCTCTGAAACAAAGATTTTCCCACGGTAGCTAACTGCGATGGATGATGGTGCGATTCACCATTTAAATATCGGTTGGTATGGGTCTTTTCCTATACACAGTGTGACCAATAGTGTTATCAGGATTTCGGATGACTAAAACATCTAGGAAAGCTAAAGAATTGTTTGCCTCTAACTCCATTGTGAATTGTATTTTAGAATTTATGGAATTAAGGTGGTTTAAAAATGCAGTTACTTTGTCAGATGGTAAAATTGTGAAAGTGTCGTCTACGTACCGCTTGTAGAATCTTGGATATACAGGAGCCGTAAGAAGGGCTTTCTCCTCAAAGTCCTCCATGAATATGTCGGCGACTATGGGAGATACGGGTGAGCCCATTGCTACGCCATCTACTAAAAGACAGTTTAACGACATTTGATTTTAATAATTGCATTGAAACATTAAGCAAACGCGAAACATCGAAATATAATGAATGCAAAAATAAACAAATAGAAAAATATCAAAAATTAACTATCAAATCAAATACCAAACATCCATGGCAACGTAGAAACGAAACACAACAACCGTTGACCACAGACGCAAACAATAAACAACGCACGGCCTATAATCTGTCAAAACAAACACTGGACGAACCTACAATAAAAGTATTATCGAAGGGCCTGAATTTCGCAATAACACCGCGAAAAATCCCGTATGAGGAAATTATCTGTAACGTTGAGGATTGTCTGTTTAAAAACAATGTGGGAAAGGAAGATTTAGATGCCATACGTCAAGACATTTCGTCCTTGTTACGTCGAAGTTCAGTGCCGAACAAATCTTTGTTCGGCACTGAACAAATCTTTGTTTCAGAGAGCACGAGGGATCTGTGACAGAAAACATCTGGCCGCCGAGCTTCAGCACGTCGAGCAAGTATTGCAAGACAACAAGCTTCGGGTTCCGCGCCTACGTCATAGTGACCGAGTGAAGCCGGCCACAGTCGAGCGTATGCTTGCTGTACTACCCTATGCCAGAGGAGTCACAGACAAGGTTGGCTACATTTTGAAGCCAGCTTCTATTAAAACATACTTCAAGCCGCCGAAGAAGATTAGTCAATTTTTACCATCCGTCAAGTGTAATATCCCTCTACAAGATGCAGGAGTGCACAAGCTTGATTGTGAATGTGGTCTCTCTTACATAGGATAAACAAAAAGATCCATTAAAACCCGCGTGAAAGAACATATAGCTGACGTGAGGCACTGACGCTCTGGGAAGTCTGCAGTCTGTGAATATGTTCAGGATCGTCGCTACCATTACATCAGATTTGATAAACCTCAAATCCTCGCAAATGAACACTGATTCCTACCAAGGATGATACGAGACTATTGAAATTAAAAACATCCTAATTTCAATAGACAAGATGGATGGTGCTGCCATCTGCTTGGGATCCTATAATTAACAAAATTAAATCCAAACGCAGGCATACTACTGCAAGACTTCAAGATACTAAGCTCATTCTGCGTAGATCGGACCAAACTTAATATTCAAAAAACTGAAGGTAGCCGGGCTAACTATGATATTGGGACGTCAAACACCTCAGTCCCCCCCGTGACCATGGGTGCTGTAAAGCACCCGAAACGTCGGAAATCAAAATAAGTAAAATTAAACGCGATAAGATCCGTAAAAATAGTTTAATTCAATGTGTAGTGTTCGCGTAAATATAAGAAATCATATTGTTATTTTGATTAAATATTATAATTATTTTTTGGTCATATATTCATCATAGGTGACATTTTTTTTTTATAGGAGAGGGGGCAAACGAGCATGCGGCTCACCTGATGGTAAGTGACTACCGCCGCCCATGGACAACTGCAACACCAGGGGAACCAGAGTAATTGCATATGCGTTGCCGGCCTTTTAAAAAGGAGTAGGCTCTTTTCTTGAAGGTCGATAAGTCGTATCGGTCCGGAAAAATCGCTGGTGGTAAACTATTCCACAAGGAAGTTGTGCGAGGAAGAAAACATCTTCTAAATCGCACAGTGGTGGACCGCCAATCATCCAGATGGTGTGGATGGTATCGGGAGTTCTGCCGCGATGTGTGTTCGTGAAATGTGGCGGCTGTGATTCCGAACAATTTCTCAGAGCACTCCCCGTGGTAAATGCGAAAGAAAATGCAAAGAGATGCAACATCTCTTCGCAGCGCCAATGAATCGAGCCGATCGGAAAGGACTCGGTCGTCGACGATTCGAGCCGCTCTGCGCTGGATGCGGTCAAGTGGAAGGAGCTGGCACTGGGGAGCCCCAGCCCAGAGATGGGAACAGTATTCCATGTGAACCCGAACCTGCGCCTTGTAAAGTTGCAGGCGTTGTGCCGGTATGAAATACTGTCCCGTTCTGCTGAGCACGCCAAGCTTTTTAGAGGCCAATTTGGCCTTCTCTTCCAAGTGACCGCGAAACTGCACGTCACTCGATATGTCGACGCCGAGGATTCCGATACTGGCTGAGGCAACAAGAGTAGTGCCTTGAAACTGAGGAGATACGACAAAGGGGTTCTTTTTAGCGGTAAACGCGCAAACTTGTGTCTTCTGAGGATTAAACTGGACTAGATTTAGTCGCCCCCAATCCGAGACTTTGTTCAGCAAAGACTCAACTTCAGACACAAGTTTGTTCCGATACTCGGCGACGTTTTCCCGAGAAATATTCGCACGGCCGGCGTATAGAGCATCACCAGTGCTATCATCCGCATAGCAATGAATGCTACCGGTTTGCAACATATCATTGATATGCAGAAGAAACAGCGTTGGTGATAGCACGCAGCCTTGTGGAACACCAGCGTTAATAGGCTTGTAGTCGGAGCATGCACCGTCTACAACGACCTTGATGCTCCGATCTGCAAGAAAGCTGGTGATCCAATTGCACAATTTCTCGGGAAGCCCATAGAAAGGGAGCTTCGTAAGAAGCGCTTTGTGCCAAACCCGATCGAAAGCCTTCGCAATGTCAAACTAACGGCCAATGCCTCCCCTTGACTCTACTGCCTCCGCCCATCTATGAGTCTGGTAGACCATAAGATTACCAGCTGATCGACCCCGACGAAAACCGTATTGGCGGTCATTAATCAGCTGCGGATCCTCAAAGTACTGCATGAGCTGGCAGTTTATAATCGATTCCATTATTTTGGAGAACAAGGAGGTGATGGCGATAGGCCTGTAGTTGGACGGGTCTGAGCGGTCGCCTTTTTAGGATCGGTTGGACAAAAGCTGTCTTCCATGATTTCAGGACTACGCTTAGGAGTAGGAGTACCGGAAAAGACGCGTTAGAACCGGTGCCAACTCCGGAGCACACGTCCTCAGCACAATTGGGGATTCCGTCAGGCCCACTCGACTTGTGGATGTCCAGGAAAGGAGTGCTTTGCGAACCGAGCGCTGTGAGAACCGAACATCCGGCATGGAGCACTCACACCGCGGGATGGCCGGCGTGTGTTCTCCTTCATCAAGAGTCGAGTTGGACGCAAAGGAGCCTAAAGGTCGGCTTTCTTTGCGGCGTGGGCCAGTGAGTCGTCCTCCTGCACAGGTGGTAGTGATGGCTTACAGAAATTTCCTTGACAGCCTTGGCGAGAGACCAGAATGCACGGGTTCCCGAAGGAAGGCGAACTAGTTTCTCGCCAATTCTGCCTATGTGCTCTGACTTTGCCTTGGCAATAACACTTTGAAGGACCTGGAGGCGAAGTTATACTTCTTTTAAGCATGCTGGTGTTTACATCCCGAGCTGCCGAAGCCTCAGCCCAGGCCTGATAACACTCCTGCTTACCGTAATGCAGTCTTACAGGAGCGACCAAACCAAGGCTGCGATCTGCCTCCGATGGGTACCACAGATGATGGAATAAATAGTTCCATTCCCTGTAACACCACATCAGTGACAGAGTCAGCAACAGCGCTGGGATCATCCGGCGAGAAGCAAACCCGCCCCCATGGGTAGGATGCAAAGAAAGAACGAAAGAAGACATTATGATCACGTAACCAATTCTGCATATGTTCTTTAAGTGATGAGGAAGTCAGCCGTTTTTGTATCTGCTTCCTATGATAAGGAGCATTATCAATAACTACTATGCCACTTGGCGGTAAGTTTGGAATGAGCTTTTCGTTTAACCATTTCAAAAAATTATCACTATTCATTTCAGCATGATATTCACCCGTGAAACTCTTACATTTGTAAATAAGTTCTGCATTTTCTATGAAGCCATTCTCACTCCCCGCGTGAACTATAATCCACCTTTGGCCCAATAAATAGGCGAACCTTTTTGTTTTTCCCTCTCTAAAAACGTTAGAACCTTTAAAATAATATCACGTTCTCCTCCGCGATAGGCTTTCCATTGACCCATTTTGATTAAAAAAAACTAACATAAAACAAACAAAAGCTTAACAAGAAAACAATGAATAATTTCAAAACGAGAACAATAGATTTAAATACGTTGCACACGTGAGCGCACGGCAGCGTTGCGAACGGTACTAACTAGGCGAGCGCATGAGGCGGTCGGCGGAGGCGTAAGGGGTAGTCAAGTTTCTGCGCGAGGCTAATAAATTGCACAGTGGTGGGCCGCCAATCTTTCAGATGGTATGGATGGTATCGGGAATTTTATTGCAATGTTCGATATAGTGAAATTTAGCGACTGGACTTAGTCCTAACTATTCCTCTGAGCACTTCCAATTGTCTAATAAGAGTTATTTTACTACTAAAGAGTACATTACTTGAAAATAATCCTGGTAATAAACGTTATATACCTACTTAATTGTATAAAAAATATATTGTAAATTAATGCCTAATAAAAGTCCCAATGGCTTTCTTACTGGTTTCCAAGAGTATTTGAAACCAACACTAAAGCTTAAATTACTCTCAATTAGTATTTTTGTAAGCTATATTGAATAAAAATATTCTATTCTTTTCCTATACAAGGCAAGCCTCTTTTGACGATGCTTCCGTTCTGTTTACTTCTGGTGTAAACATTAAACGATTATACTACTAGACAGCACAAGACCTCAGTATCAGTCTTAGTTGTAGCTTTTCTTATATAATAACAGTATCAAACGAGCACACAGTCCACCTGACGGTAAGTGGATACTGTGGCCCATAGACAATCAAATTGTTTAAAATCAAAATCATCCACACCACACTTTACAGCTCGCGGCCTAAAAAGCCGCGACCCCTGAGTCCGATAAAGCCGTAAAAGTGATAAGGCTAACAGCACTAAGATCACATAATCTACATGACGTAAAATAGCAGCCTAATGCCGCTGTGTTTCGTATATTCGATACGAACCATTCCAGCTCAGTCCTCAGGGGTGACAACGCATCTGCATATTGATTCATAATCGAGGGTATACTACGTAGATGTCTATGGGCCACAGTATTCACTTACCGTCAGGTGGACTGTGTGCTCGTTTGACACCGTTGGTGTGACGCCGGCGATATTTGGATAGTCAGATTCTACCGGAAAAGGGACCTTTCCGTGACGCTTGGAGTCGGGACGTAGGTGGCTGCTTTTACCACTAGCAGGTTTGGATGTTTCTCGGCCCCCTCAAAGTAGCGCCGAGATATTTCCTCGAAATATTGAGAGATCGTCGGAAGTTGGCAATCCTTGTATAGATAGTTTCGCTAGTACCACCGGACTCCGGTGGTTTTGCGAATGAAACTATTTTCGTCGACTTGGAGGCCGTAAAAACTAGTTAGTTTTGGACGCGTGGGCGAAGGCTACGCTGGCGTATGATATGATAGATCTTACGCAAATTTTACAGAGATGGAGTTTGTAGATTATTAGTGGATGGAAGCGACTAGAAACGAATTTGGCTCGGTTGCGGACCTTGCGAATGTGTTTCGCGAAGTTCATTTCGTGGTCGAATGTCGGTCCCTAGGTATTTGGCCATTGATAACAAGGGGATCTGGTGGCCGACTATGGTGATCGATCCTAACGATTGTTTCGGATTTAAGAGTTGGAGAAGGATTGCTTTGAAAGGATATGGCTACATTTTTCTCAGGATTCACTTCGATTCTCCATAAGCTAAACCATTCGCATAAGCGATCGGCAGCTCTTATGAGCATCGTGTCGAAATATTTCTTCTTGTAGTGGGGAACGAAGAGTATCGTGGCATCAGCGAAGAGAGCAGTATTAACTACTGGGTCTTTTGAGGATGTCACTCGGGAATAGTGTGAAGAGGAGTGAGTGAGAGTTTACTTGATAACAAAAATAGTGGTTGGCAAGGAAAGCTCTAATGATGTGAGTGAGCCTATCAGGCAAGTTTAGTTTATACAGCTTGTAAAGCAAGTCGACGTCTTTCGCGACGTCAAAGAAGAGGGCACAGGATTCGTTGATTACTCAAGTGGGAGAAGCCGTCCAGAATATATTCCGTTAGGCGATGGATATGATTTATCCACGAGTGTTCGGCTCTAAAGCCGACCTGCTCATCGGGGAGAGGCATATTTGCGAAGACGTGTTTTCGTGGCTTTAATATGAGTCTGACTGATTGGTCTATAGCTGGAGGCTAATTTGCGCATTTTTCCTGGTTTTGGGATTTCTATTACGTCTGCCTCTTTCCAGGCATCCGGGAAGGAGAAGCTGGAGAAATGAGGGATGAAAATGCCTACAAGGAGGTATACGAGTGCGATCTCAGCACCCTGTTGCTAACGCGGTCGGGGGCCGTTTTACGCTGATATTCAGTAAGAGCGTGGTACTGCCCGGGTCGAGCCGACCTATTCTTGCTACAGCCATAATATAGCTGGAGCATGGCTCTACCACGTAAAAGCTTGTAACACCTACACCGTAGATAGTAGTATAGACAGTAGGTACTGCTAAAAAGATTGTATTATCTAACCGTATTTTCCGATAGCAAGAACAAAACGAACTGAACGCAAACAGTTTTTATTAATTCCCTCTCGTCCCGGTATACTGTTGATACATTATTACTATTTAAGCAACTTAAACTGGAAAGTTAGGGCAATTGTTTTCTTACTATTGTTTATAATTTAGCAAAAGAATAAACGCAAGTATTTTAACACTCAAAAGCTAGTATTTTTGGCAACGACAGTAGGCTGATGGTTAAAGATTGGGACAGCAAACTCAAAAAGTCGTGGGTTTGACCAAAACCACTCCTAACACATGCATTTTCCCGCCCTCGCCCCATCGCCGTGCGGCTGGCGCGGCGCGACGTGCGTAATGACGTGCTGGTGCTATCCGCCGGTCTCTCACAACCGAGGCTCTAGGTCTTGAGTCCGCGCCCTGCAAAATCGATATAAACGAACGACTGACTAAAACAAATAGGCAGTTGTTTCTCATAGCGCGCGAGATAGGCTGCCGGAAAGGATGGCGATATGGTTGGACGAAGGGAGACCGAATTTTTGCACGTCGGGAAGCAGGAGCTCCAACAAATCGCATTCGCTTCAACGCGGATATTGCAAAAGTTTTTGGGTCCGAATATGTTCGGTCAATATAACTGTCTCTCAGTTTACTCACAAAAAAGAATTTTTTTTTAGTTTCTTTATTTAATTTTGTTACTATTTACCATCTTCATGTGTGTTATGGACAAGTATCCACGGGGTATTCGTATTTTTTCAAAGATTTATTTACAATTTCGAAATAATATGAAATACGATTAAAAAAATATATAGTTAGGCGAAGTTACCGTAATAAGCTATTTTTAATTCTATTTACAGTTATAAAATATTAGCAACCCATATATTTTATTTATTATAGTCTCTTAAATTTTATTAGTGTATTCTTTATTCTTAACTGTTGGCCAAAGAAAGTAAATGTTTTTGTACAATATTCAGACTTTATAAAGCTTGACGCTCATTGTTGTTGTTATTATGCGTGTGGTAGGACAATTTCTACAGGGCCGATACGTTCGTGTATATTTATGTAACTTCCTATATAATCTTCCAATGAGTATTTTATACGTATTTAAGCCTTAGTTATTTAAATGTAAGGAAATATTTATATCCTCTAGATTCTACCTGTTATATTTATTGGCGAAACTCAGTTAATATTTTTATAATATTACAAAATTACAATAACAACAAAGATAGAGGAACGAAACAAGCTCAGTGTGGTATAAATTATTGTGAGTATTACTCTGATATTTGTTGGTCAAGGATGTCAATTGTGAATATTACTAAATCTTATACAACAAGATAAGTAATCTTAAGTTAGAGCTTCTCAATGTAGGTTCCTTAGGAACAGGCCACCAAGAACTAGTAGTAGCTATAGATCGCCACGCTGTCGATATAATGGCGATTAACGAAACTTGGTTGCGTGAAGGTGAGAAAGTACCAGGATACCGATTACGTCGCATTCCCCGACCGACAAATGTGCGCTCGCGAGGTCGCGGAGTCGGCTTCTACATACGGCAGGGTATCGCTGTCCGAACGCTGCCTCATCCTCCGACTCCGCTTGTAGAACAAATATGGCTTGCTCTTACAATTAACGGTACAAAGATCGCGATTTGTACTGCCTATAGACCGCCATGGTTAAATGTAGACACATTTTTTGATGCTTTGTCTGAAACTGTCGGGACTCTTGCACGGTGCAATTATATAGTCATGTTACTTAACATGTTACTTTAATACAAATATAATATTGAATAACGTGGATAGTAATTATAAAAAAAAACTTTGTTTGAATTCTTAAAGTGCTATAAACTAAGCCAATGTGTAACTAAACCAACCCATTTCACCAATCACAGTCAGACATTTATAGATATAGATTGTACAGACATCTAGCAGTACGATATTTTCGTTAATCACATACCCGATCTGAGTAACCACGCATTTATTTCTTATTAAATTAATTTTAAAAACCCAAAACAAAAATCAATTATAATATCACGCAGAGACTTACATTTTATTGATGTCGAACAATTTAAATTGGATCTAAAGTCGATGAACTGGGAAACCATCAACACCCTAAATGACGTTAATTATATGGTATCTCTTTTAACACAACGATGTTAACCTTATTCGATATTCATGGGTCTCTCCGCACAAAAACAGTAAGGCATTGCCAATATCCATGGATCACTTATAATATAAAAAAATGATGAAAGTCCGGGAGTAAGCTGGATAAGTAGCACGTAAATCTGATTTAGAGATACATAAGAACGATTATGAGGAACTAAAAAAATACTGTACTGAGGCGCGTCGCAAAAAAAAACAGGCATACTATGACTAAAAGCTCCTAAAGCCATATGGTCACACATAAAAAAATGTAAGGTTAGAAAGATCACAAAAATCCAGAACTAACGCATCATATTTTTAATGATCCCAATTTAATCAATACCAGCTTTTTAAATGTTCCCGGACATGATCAAATGCTTACTTCTAACACGTTTTTCTTTGAATCTCATGTAAAAGTTTTAAGTAAATTTAAGTTAAATACAGTACAGGAAATTGATATTTTAAAAATAGCACGGTCACTTAAATCAAATGCGGTAGGTATAGATGGCATATTTCTTAATATGCTCAAAATATCAATTCCCAACACAATATCTGTTATAATAAATACAATTAAAAAATCTATAGAAAACCACACATATCCCACTGAATGGCAATAAGCATTGGTCAGACCTATTCCTATAAACGCAAATCCAACGAACATGAAGGACATACGCCCGATCATCATATTGCCATGTGTGTCAAAGATTTAAGAGAAGGTTGTGGCCAAACAGCTAAGAAAGTATTTGAAAAAAAGAAGCAATATTTCCTAGTTTACAATCGGGATTTAGATAACATTATAGTACAACTACCGCTCTGATTAAAGTAATCGATGATATTCTGTCAGACCAAGACTGTGGAAAAGGTACAATATTAGTTCTACTAGACTTTTCTAAAGCATTTGACTGCCTGAATGCAGATATTCGAATCAGACTCTGTGAATCGTTGATTCTTTCAAAATTTAATTATATGGATGTTATATATGGTCCTCGTCTATTAATACGTAGCCAAAAACTCATTCAGCGAGTGCAGAACGCCTGTGCAAGATTTTGCTTCGGGATACCGCCACGCACTCACGTTACGGCGTAAATCAACGGAGGCAACATTTTAAAAATTAAATATCGTCGACACTTTCATTTAGCAACGCTACTTTTTGCTGTAATTAAATATAATATGCCACCTTATCTCTTCCAAAAGTTGGTATGGTCGCGCGACGTTAACTCAAAAATAACTCGTGCGTCAAGTTATTCTCTCGTCGTGCCATTCCATCGTACCGCCGCTTTCCGTGGGAGTTTTAAGTACGCCGACTCAAAGTGTTGGAACGACCTGCCGCCACCGCTTCGTAGCCTGAAAACAATTAAATCATTTAGAGAAAAATATAAACACTATCTAAAACCAGCTCAGAAAAACACAAAAAGCATACTACTTACCAAAGTGGGAACTGGCACGTGGCACAGGCAGTGAAGATCGCAACAAATAAAATTAAGTGATGACATAACCTCAAATCCTATTTACGGTTGCCGTTCGGATATTGTTCAGATAGGTCCATTGACTGTAGGCTAAAAAAAAGTGTAATTTAGTGTCATCAATTAACAATTTATGTATAAAGTTTTAGCAATGTAAGCCTTAAATATATAAATATATTCACATAAGTAAACGAAAACAGTGTCACAATAACTTTTTGAAATCCGACTGAATATGTCTCAAAATTTAAAAGTGTATGTTACTAAAATTAGAAAACCTATTTTGAAGAGAAATCTTAACCGAAAGGCATCTGGTATAGAACTATACAAAGCGACCCTTATCGCGTACCTTGGTTTAATGATTGTGATCTCAGCAGAAACTTTGTTAAGTTAGCCCTAACGCTTCGTTATGGTCATATTCCATCAGCAAAGTTCGCTTTCTTAATGGGAAAAAACCTTCACCGAATTGTGATGTATGCAACAAAATTGAAGATGTTTACCAATTGTTGATGAAGTGTGTATGAAAAAGATAGACAGGCTGTGTTGAAAGAATTTAACGCAAATGTATTGGATGTCGATCTAGTGCAAATGGTTTTATCAAACCCCAAATCAAAAATGTCAAGAGAGTTATTCCGGCTTGCTACTAGGACGAAATAAATTATCTTCTCATCTTCAGTATAATTTTCTTTTAGGTTAGTAAATTACTAGTACTCTCAATTATAATTTCTTATTTTGTTCTATAGCGTGTATATATATATATATATATATATATACATATACATAACATACATAAACACTCACGCCTGTCACCCAGAGGGTAGGCAGAGACTACGGACTTCCATTTGGCACGATCCTGGCACCTCCCTCGCCTCCTTTACATCCATATATTTACGCATACACGCACGTCGGTTAAGGGTACTCTAATCTGGCCCATTTTAATATATCGTCAATTTGGTCGATAAACCTTCCTCTAGGGCGTCCCTTTCCGACTCTGCCGTTCACTTCTGCAGCATAAATTTGCTTTGTTATTTTTTTCTTCGTTCATTCTTTCTACATGACCAAACCACCGAAGCATTCCTTTCTTAATCCTGGTCACAACGTCATCTTGCAAACCACACTTTCTCTTATCACTATTTCTCACCCTGTCATTCAGATTCAGCCTAGCATACTCCTTAATGACCGCATTTCTACAGCATTTATTCTACTCTCATGCTTCTGCCACACCCAACTTTCACTACCATACATTAAAGTAGGGACTAACACAGCATTATGAATTGCCAAACGTGCCTTTTGACACATTTTGACTCTTCACAATAGCGTGTAGAGCCCCATTCACTCTATTTCCTGCGTTCACTCGTCGTTCTATATCCTTATCATATCTACCACCCCTGCTAAATAAACATCCCAAATATACAAACTCATCCACTTGCTCAATCAACTCCTTCTATTCTTATTTCACATAACGTTTTACTTTCTTCTCTTTCAAAACCATCACTTTCGTTTTACTTGCGTTCACTTTCATACCCCTTTCTTTTAATGACCAGTTCATTAAAGTAACCACCATTTGCAACTCGGCCGCCGATGATGCAAATATGACTTGATCATCGGCGTACAAAAGGCATTTGACGGTTAACTCACCCATTCTCAACCCACATTCTTCAACTTTCAAAATTTGCAAACAACTGTCCATAAATAGGTTAAACAGCCATGGGAAGCTACACAGCCCTGTCTGACACCTTTTGGATGCCAAACCAGTCCGAGTAGACCCCGTTGATCCTGACACAAGCACTAGAGTCCCTATAAAGAGACCAATGCCTGTATCAAACCAGCGCTCAAACCAAATGAGTTCAGTGTTTGCCATAACACATTCCTGTCCACTCTGTCATAAGCCTTTCCAAGTCCATGAACGCACAAAAACAATGCTAAGCAAGCTGATACCACGGTAGTTTTACAGTCCTGCTGTGACCCTTTTCCTTTATCTATTGGGACTATAACGGCTTTGGACCAGTCTTCCGGTACCCGCTCAGTTCCCAACATAAATTAAACAAGGTGTACAGCAGGCCTGCCACCACTCCTCTCCAGCCCTTAGCATTTGAGTGATACTCATCATATCCGCCTGCCTTACCTGCTTTCATGCTTTTCGTTGCTTTCATTATTTCATCTACACTTATCTCCTACCTCTCTCCACTTTTCGGAATTTCCATTTCACTTAATTCAGATGACTCTTCACTCATAAACACGCTTTCAAAGTATTCCTTCCATCTCTTTAAATTAGAAACTTCATCATTCAGCATACAGCCATTCTCGTCTGTATAGCATTCATTCTAGGCTGTTTCGAATTTCCCCTAGCAGTTCTTACGAGTTTCCAAGACATTTTAATATTTGCCTGGAAGTTGTCAGATATCCTTCTATCATTCTTATCCGTTCTTTCTTGCTTTTCCTTTCAACAACTTCTTTTACTCTCTTATTTATAAGTCTAAAGTCTGCCTTTTTCTTTCAATCTCATCATTCACACCGCCAGAATTACTAGCTTGGTTGCCAGTAAATCTAGCCATGCTCTCTTCTTTGCTTCAACTTCCATCCGTACCTCATCATCCCACCACAACGTATTATTTTTCCTTTCATTCGTTCTCTTACTTACACCACATACTTCGGTGGCTGCATCCACCAAAACTTTCTTAACATTATTCCATACAGTCTTCAGGTTCAAATCATTCATACATATTTCATTCAAACCACTAATATTCTCCTCAGTCTACATTTATACTTCTTTCACATCTTCATCTTGTAACCTCTCTATTCTTATACGCTGTAACGCAGTGGTAGACACAGATGTCCGATGCCGCCAACGCTTGAATAGACCATTAATTCGACATAAGACCAAGTAATGATCCGTCCCAACGTTGGAACCCCGGTAAACCCTTGTATCTACCACTGCGCTCCGCATTCTTTCATCCACAATTATGAAATCTATCATGCTTCTATCATCACCTCTTTCCCATGTATACATGTGAATCCTCTTATGGCGAAAGAAAGTGTTCGTCACAAAAATATTCTTTTCCACACATACGGCGAGGAGGTCTTCACCATTCTCATTTACACTTTCATCGCCAAACGTTCCTAATATCCTTTCATAACCAGACCTCTTCACCCCAACCCTTCCATTAAAATCTCCTAACATAATAATATTTTCATTTCCCTTACATTTCATCAACACCATCCTTACCATGTCCCAAAACTGCTCTCGGATATAAGTGGGCATGTCTGGGGCGTACACCTTATCACAAACAACTTTTAAGCCCACTTTCATTCGTATCCATAGCAGCCTTGAGCTTACACATTCATACTCTTTCACACATTGACCCATTCTTTCTGAAAGAATGACACCGACCTGGCATGCCCGCTCGGTCTCGTCTACACCGACCAGTAAGCGGTATACATGCCATGTGCAGTGGCATCCTTTCCCTCGTTTCGTCTCATTTACACATAACACATCTATTCCTCTATCATCCATCATTTCGCATACTTCATCCATCTTATCATTCATTGCTCCACATACATTCAGCGTAGCCAGACGGGCCTCCGCAATCCACTTTTCGCCCTCCGGGAGACAGAACGTGACGGGTGGCGAATCTCGTCGCCGGTTTTTCTCCCGGAGATTCTTTCGCACCCTGCCCCATTAAAGGGCGCCGGTAACTCAGGGCCATTAGGCACATATATATATATATATATATATATATATATATATATATATATATATATATATATATAATAGTATATAGTATATATAAGAACGACACACGAGCGCAGTCCACCTAATGGTAAGTGGATCCTGTGGCCCATAGACACCTACATCTATCCTCGATGAAGAATCAAAATGCAGATGCGTCGTCACACTGAGGTCTAAGATGGAATGCCTGTTTTCCAGTAAAAAGGGTCTTCGGTCTCACTCACCATACAGCACAGCAGCACTAAGCTGCTATTTTACACTGGTGTTCTGTGAGAGCCGCCGGTCGAGCTGATCCATTCTTGCTACAACCATAGTATAGGTGCAGCATGGCTCTACCGCGTGTAAAAAGTTTAAATAGATTTATTTCATAAAAATAAAATATTGTTGTACATCTATTAACTGATTTAATTAAAAGATTGTATTTAAAGATCCAACCCACAAAATTGGGTTGATATTGAAATTTGTATCAGTACTCCATAATAATGGCTTACTATGTTTTAGTTTTAATTTTGATTTTATTAAAAAATTATGCTCGAAGTGTTTTCAAAATTAATATGGATATTACCATCGTCATCAATACAGCCCTTCACAAGTCCACTGCTGAACAAAGGCCTGCCCTAAGGAATGCTACATAACACGGTCCTGATCTCCTGATCCAGCTGCCTCGATTCTACTGCGGATATTATCCTGACCGTTTCAATTACGCAGAGAAACATCGAGCATAGTCCTCTCCATAACTGGCTGAGCTGAATATGGATATAGGTAATAATGGTTGACAGGAAGAGAATGCCTTAAGGCATTAAGTCCACCATATGTACGATTTTTCTAGTTTAAATAAATAAAAAAATAAATATAGGTAGAAATATTATTTGACTCCTTTTCTTCTTAGGAGACATTTAGGTAAGTACCTTCCTCTTACCTATTTCTGTAGTCAAACATCATTGTATGCACTGCCGTGTTTCGGTGCGAAGAGTATAGAAAGCCAGTAAATTTCTAGGCTATGAAGCATTCCATATTTTTTATAGGAGAGGGGCAAACGTTCATACGGCTCACCTGATGGTAAGTGACTACTGCCCACCATGAATAAATGCAACACCAAGGGATTTGCAGGTGCCTTGCCTGCCTTTTAGAAAAGACACGTGTTTGTTCCGGTACTCGTTGACGTTTTCCGGAGAAATATTAACACGGCTTGGGCAATCCGTAGCAATTGATGTTACCGGTTTGCAACATATCATTGATATGCAGAAGAAACAGCGTTGGTATAGCACGCAGCCTTGTGGAACACCAGTATTAATGGTCTTGTAATCGGAGCATGCACCGTCTACTATGACCTTGATGCTCCGATCTGCAAGAAAGCTGGTGATCCAATTGCACAATTTCTCGGGAAGCCCATAGAAAGGGCGCTTCGAAAGAAGCGCTTTGTGCCAAACCTGATCGAAGGTCTTGGCAATGTCCAAACTAACGGCCAATGCCTCCCCCTCTGTCTGCCTCCGCCCACCTATGAGTCAGGTAGACCAGAACATCACCAGCTGATCGACCCCAATTCCATTGTTATGGAGAACATGGAGGTGATGGCGATAGGCCTGTAGTTAGACGGGTCTGAGCGGTCGCCTTTTTTAGGGATCGGGTGGAGCAAAGCTGTCTTCCATGAATTCGGGACTACACCTCCCTAGACGTAGTCTCGAACAGGAGTAGAAGTATCGGAAAAGACGCGTTAGTACCGGTGCCAGCTGGTGCACACGTCCTCAGCACAACTGGGGATTCCTTCAGGCCCACTCGACTTGTGAATGTTCAGGAGAGGAGTGCTTTATGAACCGAGCGCGGTGTGAACCGCACATCTGGCATGGAGCACTCACACCGCGGAATGGTTGGCGGTGTGATCTCCACGTCATCGAGAGTGAGTTGTACGCAAAAAGAGCCTAGCAGATCAACTTTCTACTTTGCGGCATGGGGTGATTCGTGCTCCTGTGCAGATATGGAAGAGATGGCTGACAGAAGTTCCTTGGACAGCCTTGGCAATAGACCAGAATGCACGGATTTCTGAAGAAAGGCGAACTAGCTTCTCGTCAATTCTGCTGATGTGTTGATAACTGATGTGGCAATGACTCGTTTGAAGGACCTGAGGCGGAATTATACTTTTAAGGGCGCTGATGTTTATATCCCGGAATGTTGATGCGTCAGCCCAGGCCCGGTAGCACACCCTGCTTATAGCGTGATGCTTTTTACAGGAGCGACCATACCATGGCTGAGATCTGCCTCCAATGGTCACCACAAAGATGGAATTAAAATTTCCATTCTCTTAAGTACCAAATCAGCAACAGAATTAGCAACAACGTTGGGATCGTCCGGCGAGAAGTAAACCCGCCCCAACGGTTAGGATGAAAAGGAAGACCGCATCCTCCCAATTGGCCGACCTATAGTGCCAAACACGGTGGCAGCTTGCAGAATGCAACCGCGATGTAAGCGTGAGTGTCACCACACTCTGGACTAGACAATGGTCCGAGGAGCCAAGAGGGGCGTCGTCGAGATTTGATATCCGTCCGGAAGAGAGGTCAGCAGAAGGTTCAACAGGGAAGGTGCTCCAAACCTGGATTACGTGTAACAGATCTTCCCGCATGATCGGTTAAATGTTAACCGAGCCATTCAGCGTGGTGGGCGTTAAAATCTCCGAGGTTCACGATCTCTGCGGATGGGATCTGTTGTAGTAAGCAATCAGTAGCCAATCGGACGTGAGACGTGACGGCCAGAACCTTCAAGACTGCCGAAGCGTCGAGAACAGATATCATGTCTGATATAGATGCTCAGCGAGGATATTCCATTACCAGGGATGCTGGTACTCCTGGGGTAGAATTACATTCTTATTTACAAGGCATAATAGGCAAAGAATTGAAGTTGAATTGTTTTTAAATAGTGTAACTATAAAAAGTTAACGTGGTGGCTCCTTAATTTTAGCAGATAAATCATTATTATATAAAGAACGTAAGGATATTGTGAGCCTCTGTTGAGCGAACTGTAAAATGGCTAGTGTCGAGCTCGAGCACCTCATTGTTGTAAGTGTTTAAAACTACCATCCTTTGCTACTTACGACTATTTTGAAAAGATTGTTGATATTTAGAGAGCATTTAGGAACATGTTCTTAACTATTTAATAAATTGTGTCCCACAGCTATGGCTTTTACATTTGAGCAACAAAATTAAAACTGCATCCAATAAAATTAAAATGACGTGGAGAATAATTAATAGTGAAATGGGCAAGGTCTAACCGCGCAACTCGGATTTTCAATTGAATATTAACAATAATTTTACTCAATTTGATCAAGAAGTTGCTATGGATTTTGAGAAACATTTTACTGATATTCCTTTTTGACAACAAAATCATTAAATTCTTCTCCTACTGTCGCCGAATCATTGCTTGAATAAAATGTAAAGGCTCGTTCAAATACGTTTAAATTGAATAGAGTATTGCCAAAAGATATCGTTAAATATTTAAAACTATTGATGTCAAGAAAACGGCAGACTTAGGAAGGGTTTCCGTTAAAGTTATTTTATCTATTATAGATACAATAGCACCTTATTTAGCCACTATATTTAACCCTAGATAGCTAACCTCCGTCGATTCGACGGGCAGCGCTAAGAAATATCGCCATCTCTTTTTAACGCCGCGTCCGAATGTGTTGTCTCGGCTAGCCAACTCAGTCGGCGGTGAGCCCGTTGCAGTGACGCACGCAGTGAACAGGTAAGCGTCACAGGTTTTGAGATACTTGATCTTTGCCCGTCGTTTCGACGGATGGTTAGCTTTAACGTTAGTATTTTAATATGTAGTTTAATAGTGCGCGTGAATATTTTACTCTAAATTTGTAATTATTTTTAGATTTACACCATGTCTGCGTTAAAAGAAGATGAAATAAGCAAGCTACTACATCAAGAACTAAATAGCGATGCCCTGGATGATAGTTCTGCTAGTGAGACCGAAGACTTGTTGTCGGAGGATGATGTGCAGAGTGATGAAAATTATGAACCATCAGATTCCGAGGAAAGGTATGTAAGCCCAACACCAAACTTGTCTTCAGACGTGGATCGTGATTCGCCAGTCAGCTCAAATACTGGTCCTGCAGAAACCAGGCAGAGCAGCATCATACAACTTCCTCAAAGGAACGTGCGAGGTAAAATCGTTACGTTTGGGCCACAACTAAAGGAGCACTTGACTAGAACTTCGGTGAGGAACATAGTGCGAACTTCAAGGGGACCTACTCGTTCCTGTCGGGGATTAACGGGTGAATTGTCTTGTTTCGAAAAGTTTTTTACCAACGAAATATTTGATGAAATTGTTAAATGGACAAATATCGAAATATCTTTGAAAAGACCCATGTACAAGACTGTGACTTCAACACAAGCCGACACAAATATTTTAGAAATAAAGGCGCTTGTTGGGGTTCTAATTCTAAGTGCTGCTCTAAAAGATAACCATTTAACTTCAGACGAGTTATTTAATTCAAATTATTGCGGTTCTGGATATGTCGCTGCAATGAGCCACGAAAGATTTGATTTTCTCGTAAGATACTTACGATTTGATGACAAAGATTTACGACTGCAAAGAGCCCAAGACGATGTATTTACACCCATTAGAGTAATTTGGGATATGCTTATATCGCAATGTCGCAATAACTATACTCCAGGTACAAATGTTACAATAGACCAACAGTTACTGGGTTTTCGAGGTAGATGCAAATTTCGCATGTATATTGCAAATAAACCTGCAAAATACGGAATTAAAATTGAGATGATGTGCGATAGTGGGACCTATTACATGATCGATGCTATACCTTACTTGGGAAAAGGGGACTAATACTGGAGGCGTACCGTCAGGTGAATATTTTGTAAAAGAATTGACACGCACAATTTACGGTACCAATAGGAATGTTACTACCGATAATTGGTTTACGTCACTTCCTTTAGCAAAAAGCCTGCAACTCGAACCATATAAGTTGACAATAGTTGGTACACTTCAAGGGAATAAAAGAGAGATTCCAGAGGAACTAAAAAATAGCAAAACGAGGCCGGTTGGTAGCTCAATCTTTTGCTATGACGGTCCACTTACTTTGCTTTCCTTCAAACCAAAGCTATCGAAGGTAATTTATTTGCTGTCGTCCTGTGATGAAGAGGGCACCGTCAATACGAACTCCAAGAAACCACATATGATTGAGTTTTATAATTCAACTAAAGGTGGTGTCGATAGTTTCGATCAGATGTGCTCTAATATGTCAAGTAGCCGAAAAACCAGTAGATGGCCAATGTGTGTCTTTTACGGGATGATCAATATTGCGTCAATAAATAGCTACGTGATACAATGTCATAATTTATTGACAGCAGGACAAAAACTAACCTCACGCAGAGATTTTATAAAAAAAACTACATCTTCAACTTGTAGAGCCCTGGCTAAAGGCAAGATTGGCAAAAACAACGATGCCTACCCAAGTGAAAGAGAAGATCAGAGGCGTTCTTTCAATGCTACCATCTACCAATCAAGATCGCCAGTCATCTCCTCTTCAAAGGAATGAAAACGAGGAGAAGCCATGAACATCTTCAGGTCGAGAAAACCGCAAAAGGAAAACGTGTGGAAAGTGTCACTACAAGAAAAAGCGTATGACCAAAAGTATGCGCTAACTGTAACGTTGCTATATGCGGTGAACATAAAGTTGATTTTGTGTCACTTGCGCCAAAGAAAAATTATTTATTTGACATTTTAATTACTTTTATGTTTTATGTGCCATTTGAAGCCAAAAATTATTGTTTTATTTAATTTACTAGTTGATTTTGCATGCCAAAGTGGTTAATTAAAAATGTTCCTATTTCATTAGAGGTCTAAGAAGGATTAAAATTAATTTAATAAATAAATAAATAAGGTTAAATTCCAAAATGCATTTTTATTTACAATCATATTTAAGAAAAAACTATAAAAGGAGACGATTTTATAATTATATCATCCAAAAAATATAATCATCAAATACCCGTCGTTTCTGACGGATGGTTAGCAAATAGAGTACACAAGAAGGTTAGCTATCTAGGGTTAATACAAGCGTCGAATCTTGTGTGTTTCCTGATTTAAAATGAAGACGACAATTAATAAAATATGACGAAGTAAATAATGCTATATCTAAATTAGTAAATTGGTTCAATGTTAATAATTTGCATTTAAATGCACTAAAACGAAATGTATAAAATTCATAACTCCACATGTCAAACAATTAAATACTAATGTGATTTCAAATGGAAGGAACTGAGTCTTGTAGATACCACCATTTTTCTTGGAATCACACTAGACGCGAAACTTCAATGGAGCCCCATATATCAAAACTAGCAAGCAGACTTAGTTCTGCAGCATATGCTGTAAAAAGATTACAAATCTTACCAGTGATGAAACAGCTAGACTAGTTTACTTTTGCTATGGGTACACGCAACTGACACTGAAATTATATTTGTTTTACAGAAGAGGCCATAAGATCAATTTATGATTTAAAGCCCAAAGAGTCGCTGCGACAAAATGTAAGGAAATGAATATATTAACTTTGGCCTCTCAATACATTTATGAAAATGTAATTTACGTACACAAAATGAAAATAGTTTTACAAAACTAAGTGATATTCATGCTGTAAATACTAGGAACAGACACAAGCTAGTAGTACCAGTTACTCTGACTCCATCGAGTGAGTAATTTATTCTTGGGGCGATGTATACGCTTACAACAAAATCCTAGAAAATATGCAAAATTTGACCTGCTCAAAGTTCAAAACTTTATTAAACAAAGTTTGTATGAAAAGGGTTATTAAAATATTAAGGAATTTATGGATGATAATAACCCCAGGAATGAGGTGATCGCAAGCTCAGGTGATACATGATTGTAAGCTGTTATGGAAACCAGTTGTTTTGTTGTTCTTCCCAGGACCCTCTGTCCTGGGAAGAACCAGCAAGAAACCCAGCTTGTTCTTTTCGAACAAGTGGTAATTAAACAAAAGAGTGACTTTCACAAATATTATTTATAATCTATATAGAATAAAAAGTTTCTGTTTCTGTTTCAATGAAACATAGTAAAGTCATACCTTTATTTAAATCTGTAGTACATTAGACCCCACCAATTGTAGACCCATTTCTGTATAACCAATATTTAGTAATTTTTGAAAAATAAATTTGGTTTTATTAGTAGCTCGACAACTGACGCTGGAGTTGAGTTTATTAAACATATTTCTTGTGCATGGAAGAATTCAGAGGATGCTTTTGGTACTTTTAACCTTTCAGGCTGATCAGGTTCACTATGAGTTATCAGGACAGCGATGTCAAGAACACAGAGCTTAAACATATTATTTCATATTTAAGTATTAGGATGCAGAAAGTTATTATCAATGGTAAAAGTTCTTCCGGGTCACCTGTACTAATGGGTGTCCTCAAGGCTCAATTCTCAGCCTATTTCTATTTCTAGTGTATATTAATGACTAAACTTTTATAGGGGATAATCATGATGTAGTATTATTTGCTGATGATACTTCCTTGATTTTTAAACTTAAACGTCAATCATTAAAATATTTTAAATGGTTTTTTACAGCATAAGCTGCAGAACTTAGTCAGCCTGCTAGTTTGGATATGTAGGGCCTCACTGAAGCTTTGCATTGAGAGTAATTCCAAGAAAACAGTGGATTCAACAGAACTCAGTTCTTCCCTATTTAAAACAGATTGGTATTCAGATTTTTAACATTCGTTGTTGTAAATTTAATACATTAAATTTTATTGCCGTTTAAATGCAGATTTTAACGTTAAACCAATGCAATAATTTTGATATAGCATTATTCACCTCGTCACATTTAAATGATAGACGTTTACGTTTAGAAATCAAGATAGTATCATCAACAAATAATTCTATATCATGATTATCCCTAACAAGGGAAGGTAAGTCGTTAATATACACTAAAAAATAGGAATGGGCCAAGAATCGAGCCCTGAGGGATACCCATCTTTACGGACGACCCGGAAGAACATTTACCATTGATAATAACTTTCTGCATTCTATTACTTAAATATGAAATAATAAGTTTAAGCGCTGTATTCTTGACACCATACTACTGTAGCTTCCTGATTAATGTCTCATGGTGAACACAGTCGAAGGCCTTGGAAAGGTCACAAAACACATACAAAGTATCCTCTGAATGCACAAAAATATGTTTTATAAGTTCGACTCGGCGTCGGTAGTCGAGCGACCCTTGTAAAACTAAATTTATTTTTATGAAGCAATTTATTTATGTTAAAAACTTAACATCTGATCTAAAATTATGTTTTCAAAAATTCCTATATGTTGGTAGTACAGAAATTGGTCAAAATTAGCGGGGTCTAATGTACTACCAGATGTAAATAATGGTATGACTTTACTATATTTCATTAGATCAGGAAACACACCAGATTCGACGCTTGTATTGAAAATTGTGTCTAGATAAGGTGCTATAGTATCATCATAGATACAATAACTTTAACAAAATCCCCATAAGTCTGCCGTTTTCTTAACATCAATAGTTTTAAAATATTTAACGATATCTTTTGGCAATACTCTATGGAATTTAAAAGTAATTGAACAAGGCTTTACGTTTTGTTTAAGCAATGATTCGGCGACAGTAGGAGAAGAATTTAATGATTTTGTTATCAAAAAGGAACATCAGTAAAAAATTCTTAAAAGCCATAGCAACTTCTTGATCAGACTGAGTTAAATTGTTGTTAATATTCAATTGAAAATCTGAGTTGCGTGGTTTTACCTTGCCCGTTTCACTATTAATTATACTCCATGTCATTTTAATTTTATCGGATGCAGTTTTAATTTTGTTGCTTAAATATAAAGCCTTAGCTGTGAGCATACTTATTAAAAATTTTAGAATATGTTTTTACATACTCTAAATATAACACTATGATTATATGATCTTTCATTATAAAGTTCCAATTCATTAAATAATTTACGACTGTTTATAGAGATAGTTTTAGAAGTAAATATTCTATTAAATATACAAGTTATAATTTTAAATATTCAGCACTATTTTTAAATGAAAGTGATGGAAGTCCTTTAATATGTTACTTCTTAACCTTTCCAGACGATATTAATTTATTGGAACAAACACAACTTTCTCATTTTTTTGTTTTTGTGTATCTAAGACAATGAGACCAACTGTCCACAGTGATCTGAACTTAAATTTTGAATGATTGATTTATGAAAGGCTTAACACCTGTAAAATGTTATCTTTACAGGTCGTACTCGGCCCAGCAATACGTGTCGGTTCTAAGAATAAATTAACAAGATTATAACGATTTAAATAATGATGATTTTAAAGTCTCCAAATATTACAACAGACCTTTTCTGTTTACTAAGTTTGAGCAAAACTTCTTCCAAAATCCTTTCAAAATATTCTTAAGTAGCACATGGTGGTATGTTAGCACTACAACAATGAGGTGCTCGAGCTCGACACAAGCCATTTTACAGTTCGCTCAACAGACAGGCTCACAATATCCTTAAGTTCTTTATATAATAATGATTTATCTGCTAAAATTAAGGAGCCACCACGTTAACTTTTTTCTCTATTGAAGTAACTGACCACCTGGTGATTTCTGAAATTAAACATTAAATTATAATCTTTTAGCCAATGTTCAGTAATACAAAGGATATGTATATTATTACAATTTAAAACAATTCAACTTCCAATTCTTTTGCCCATCATGCCTTGTAAATTTTGATGCACCAGGTGTAAACACTTATTATTTATTTGTGGGCTGGATTCTCAATTAAACAAACTCTTATTATTGCTAGAGATTGCCTTTATTGTCGGATTAACTAATTGAAATTAGTTGAACTGATTCCAAATTAAATGTCAAATGATTACACTGCTCAATAGAAGGGTCTTGTTAGCCAAAAACTTAGCTAAGTTAAAATTTAAATAAAAGATAGAACCTTTGCTACCAGTCTTATATTATATTTGGATAGGTAATACCTATCTTTTGCCCCAAACTCTTAATTACATCATTTATGTCAATGAAATGAAATTTGTCATTATTATTATTACAATTAAATGTCAAATTTAAATTATTATTACATATTAAATTTTTCATTTGTAAATTTAAGTTATGTCTTAGATTATTTTTCTGTGGCAATCCCTGTACATAAGGCAGTGTGAATCAGACAATTTTAGTACATTTAAGTTATTAAGTTGTTCAGTATATCTTAATAACTGTTTTTGTTTAAACTGCTTCTTCTACCAACAAAAATTATTATTGTACTATTTGGGCAAAATTTAGTAACTATAATTTTATTTAGGACTAGCTTTTTCCCGCGACAACGTCCGCGTGGAGTTCGGTTATATCACGCCCTTGTGTGAAAAAGAGTCTGCTTAAAGCCACAATTATAACTGGATGTCGCGGGCAAAAGCTAGTAAACTACAAAACTTCTTTATACACCACATTTTGCTAATCCATAACTGTGTGCCAAAACTATCAGACTACTGGGCGAGCTTACGCCTGAGCAAGCTTGCCATAGAATTGCCCGTGAAAAACAGTTTTCTCAAGTCTATGCCTGCAAATTTTTGTGATATTATGATTTGTATATGGTCATTGCAAAGCAGACTTTGAGGAAACTGTATTCGTTTGAATTCAAAGGAAAAACATTCGGGATCAAGGGAATTTTGGTACAAATAAAGTTTCTCCTTGCGCACATCCAGTTATAATTGTGGCTACCACTACATTGCGATGTAATGCTTTTACTTTTAGTCTAGTTCCGTTGCACAGTTGAGGAGGTTTTAAATTTGGCATCAACATAACAGGAATGCCCACGCGTAGAATAAGCTTATGATGTGGAAGACTCGATGGTTTCAGTGAATTAAGAACTTCGACAGGGTAGTTAATTGCGTCATCTGCGTTGACCACAGAGTCTATTGACGTGTACACCATTTCTTCCCCTTAAAAGACGTTAACAGTATATCTTTAATTGCCGCTGCTTGGTCGTTTTCAGGGTTATTGGCACGTTCACACAACCATTCCATTGACTTATCGTGGATATGAGCAATATCTGGGTAAATTTTGGATATTAACTCCTGTAAGTTAAATATAACTGTGCACAAATTATCAGGATGATTATCATTCCGTAATTTATCGGTAATCACTGCTGCCGATTTCAAGTAGGAGATTCGCAAATACACCAGCAGACTCTTTTTCTCCAAAGTGTACCCGCATATTTTTCGAGAGCTTGAGGATTTTAATTAGAGGCCATAAAGTGGATCTCTTAAGACACGCCTTAACTTCATCTGCTTTAGTTCCTCTTGGCACTACTGGTAGAGTCTGTCTAAATCTCCAGCCAGCAAAACCGTTACACCACCCATTAACTCCTTATTTCTCTTATATCTTGTAGAGTTCTGTTTAAAGCCTCTACGCTAACCTTATGAGCCATGGTTATTTCATCCCACACTATTATTTTCGTATGTTTTAATTCTTCATCAAAATTACTTTGTTTCGATATATCACAAATGGGAGTATCAGCTGTTGTTAAATTGAGTGGTAACTTGAAGGTAGCATGAGCAGTTCTTCCACTCTCAAGCAGTGTAGCTGTAGTCCCAGAAAAAGCCACAGCCAAAGCAATTCCGAGTAATTCTAACTTTGCTAATAGCAAAATTATGAGGAATGTCTTGCCTGTTCCACCGGGAGCATCTAAAAGAATATTCCACCCTCATTTGATTCAATTTTTGTGTTAATTTGATTGTAAACCACTTTTTGTTCGTCATTCAGTAATCCTTCATTATTTTTAACTCTGTTTTCTAATGATGCTAAGTCGTAACTTGTCTCTTTAAGAAACTCTCTCTTTTCAAATTGTTGTTCTTTGCTTCGCTACGGTAACCCATACTCTTTAGTAGCCGACCACCCAACGCCAATACGGCTACTTCTATTACCGAAAGGCATTTGTTAAATACCACATCTTTTATGTGCTCTACATCCACATCTCCCTGTCTTCCTAATTGCCTTTTAAAATCTTCAGATAGGTATTCTTTGAATTTCTCCCAAAGGCTTAAAGGGTCTGATACTTGGCAGAACACTAAAATAATCGTAAAAAGATCCCGAATCATTTGCGGTGATTGGCAAAGTGTTGCCTCTTCCATTACTGTGTGAACAAATGCTTATCATCTTCAAGCAAACCGATAGCTTTGCACGCTGATTGAACGTGGAATATACATGACCATCTACAGTTTTAATGCTTCAAACGAGATTGAGCCCCGGATTTCATGAAAAGCATGCGAAGGTGATAGCATTCTGTATTGTTCGGATACACAGTATAAACTCTGCCCAGAACGTGCTCTTTTTGACCCCTGGCCAGCCTTCAAGTTTGCTCTCTCTTTTCCTTTGAACTGTCTTTTATCCCAAACGTAGTATGCAGGGACTTTTGGTAGAGCAATGTTTTGCAAAGTTATCCACTTTTCACAAATCTAAAAAGGATAGGAGTGGTTGTTGGAGGACTATTCACTCTTACACTCAGATTTCGCTAATTAAAATAAACCTTTGCCCACTGTCCAAATGAACAGCGAGGTGGACTACGGAGGGAAACGCTCATGAATGGAAATTCAAGGATTCGCCATACTGCCTCTGATGAACTTATATATCTTCCACTTGAGTAGGTTTTAACTTCATCCTTCTCATTCTCTAAAGCAAACGATGCCTGGTCTGAACCTTTATTTACGTATTTACAGACGTATTTTATTGATTAAACTGAATGACAATATTCCACATTTAAGTGAGCGTCACCTATAATGGGAACGACAATATGTTCTTCCATTTTCCTTTAATATTATAAATTTCTGTAGTCATTTTTTCAGTGAGAAAAATACTTCTATCAACAATACCTAATCACAAAGCAAATCGAATTCCAAATTTGAACAGTGGTTGTAAGAAAGACAAAATCAAGCAACTAATCATAAACACGAAGCAAATCTTTAACCGTAAGCAAGCAAACAAAGTCGAAGTCTAGTCAAATATCCGTTAACAGTGAATAGGTATGGTACAGGTTGAAGCGTTCATTCACCATTCACTTTATATTAATTTAAAACACATCGTTACCCTGTTATAAAACGATAGCAACGCTATTTATTGGTAGGGATTGGAACTTGAAGATCAACACAAAATAGGTAGGTACCTAAGTATTTTTGGTTTTGCCATTAAATTAATTTGTAAAAATATATTTGGTTTGGTTGTTTATTTTTATTGTTTTAATTTTTAAATTAGTATTTTTTGTTCAGGTGTAATTTTGTGCAAATTTTTGTACAAATCTTCTTGTCTATTTTGTTTTATATTTTGTGCAATAAAAGTATATTCTATTCTATTCTAGTAAATTAAGTTTAAAATATTTATCAATATCATTTACGTTATTTACGACCCAAAACCTTAAAATGTCACCCATGTCACCCAACCCATGATGATTTTACTACAAACATACATCCATCCACCCTTCCATCCATGTTGGTTTCAAACCATAATCGATGCCATTTTCGTAATTAACGTCCCAAACAACCATATTTACA
>JAGSMP010002111.1:0-30409 GCA_029286625.1 Parnassius orleans | reverse complement strand
TTTTATTGTTTTAATTTTTAAATTAGTATTTTTTGTTCAGGTGTAATTTTGTGCAAATTTTTGTACAAATCTTCTTGTCTATTTTGTTTTATATTTTGTGCAATAAAAGTATATTCTATTCTATTCTAGTAAATTAAGTTTAAAATATTTATCAATATCATTTACGTTATTTACGACCCAAAACCTTAAAATGTCACCCATGTCACCCAACCCATGATGATTTTACTACAAACATACATCCATCCACCCTTCCATCCATGTTGGTTTCAAACCATAATCGATGCCATTTTCGTAATTAACGTCCCAAACAACCATATTTACATTTCAATCACATCGCGTCCGTCATCTAGTAAACGTCTCTTGTACTGCGGATAACCGTCTTCACCAGTTTGAGTTTCTCTTATGAATGCCCTGGGTTATCGTTTACTGCACATGTTATCTTTCATACATGGTGACTTTCGATTTAAAGTTCCACATGGACCATGTATCATATTACATTTAACGACTTCGTGAAGCTCTGGGTCACGTTTGGGTTCCGGTATTTCAGCACAAATTATATTGTCGATTTGATCCGGAGTAATACGTTTGTGAAGTCATAAAAGAATATGAATATGTGGAATACCTCTCTTTTGCCATTCCTTTGAGTACATACAGCATCGCACTTCACCAAATATTTTTGCCCTTTGTCAATAAGTTCATGATCTTTTTCACCTTTAGTCGAAACACCCTCGAAATTATATCGTGTCTTTCATGAGATTGTTATCCTTGAAGCAATTGCTCTTTTATCTCTTCCTAGCGAGGATTCCATGTGAAAGTGATAAAAAAATCAGTCCTCAATCAGATGTAACTATCAGCACGTAATTTGGCTTGATTATTTTTGATATAATTTAATTTCTCTGTTTCCATTTTGGCGTATTCATCCACCAAATATTGACTAAAAAGGACACGATAGTTGACTAAATAGTTATCTTCTCCTTCTTTAATCATTTTTCTATACGAACAGAAACTTGCAGACGAGACAATTTTATTAAGCGGCAACTTATTTGTTGGATTGCGTTATGGTATGTTGATTGAATACCCATCATCCCCCCAGCAAAACATCGGTGGATACTGTAGCGCATCACATGCTCGATGTATCTCACTAATACGCTGAAGTGAATTACTTCGGCTCTCGTGGATGATGTCCTTTCGATCAAATTGTTGATCCACTAACACTAAAGCCACTTCATTTGTAGTTGGTGCAATGTAAATGTGTCTACCTACCTCTATGTTCTTCTGGTAGTTTTTATCAGCATGTATGACAACTTTGTATGACTGAAGAAGGGCTTTATCAATGGCACTTTTCAGATCCTTTATATACGGGTTCACTTGATGCAGCATATTCTGCAATTGTTTGATTAAATTTGGCTTTAAGTTAGGAAATTTGGAACATCGAATCTTTGCTTCTCGATCATCTTCACCAACAAAATATATTTGAATGTACTGAGCACCGTGTTCGGCTTCTGGAAATATACTTCCAATTAAATGGTAGACCTGGCCTTGTACTTTAAAAGTCGGTGAAAAACAATCTGATGTTACCTGTTTACCACCAAAAGAAGTCATCTGGAAACAGGCATTATATTAACGAATATTACCCATAAAATGGTCATGATCTGGGTGTAGATCATTAATCAAACTAAAGAGTGATTCAGGCAGTTGATTCAACTGATCTGTTGCACTTTTCCAGCGCTGCAACACATACCAGGTGTCTCATCCTTCCATTTCAGCGCATTGCACCACTGAAACTTGTATGCTCTAGAACCCACACTGTCAGTTCTATAAGCAATATCAGGGTCATACTCCATAGCGGAATGGACCTTGTTTTTCCATAAACGCAGTGTAATGTTTTCCTCATACCGTGACTGAATTGCTCTTTGCACTTGTGGAATCGCAGTTTGGTAATTTGCAACAGTTTGCCTGTGTACATCGAGATTTTTTTTTTGATAAGCGGACACAGCTTTACGATTTGAATCTGGCTTGTTCTGCCTATATCTTTCTTTTGCACTTTTTAATTAACCTTTTTTGGGTAGTTAGTAAATATCGACCTTCGTTTATTTTTATTTTTTTCATATTTTAATGTCGACCATACAGATTGATCTATTCCGCTGGTTGGAGATGATATTTCACGGTTTACAAAAGATGTAACAGTTAAATGTTCAAGCTCTGAAAAAGGATCACGCTCTTCGACAGGTACCTCCATGCGACGCTGTGTAATTTTCTTCGCAACAATAGCGTCAATATGTCCATTAGATAAATCATGGCTAAATCGTAATCGCCTTTCCGGACAGATATCTGTTCCGGACTCTGTGTATAGCAGACCGTTTCGATACACTTCAAACCGAAACGAAAATATTAATCCTGCAGCTACCAATTCACAAAGTCCACCATAAGTTTCATTTTTTAATATATCGGCTGAATATTCATTTGCTGTTGAATAATTATCGCCATTTCTGTCGTGGGTCATAACTGAAAACTTAGGCCAATCATTTACCACAAATCTAACAATTTGTGAACGCACCACTATCGCATTTTCTGGTTCTACATTAAAATGAAAGAGCACGAAGCAAACAGGCGGCGTTACCTATAATGGGGACGACAGTATGTTCTTCCATTTTTCCTTTAATATTAAGAGTTTTTGTAGTCATTTTTTCAATGAGAAAATATACTTCTATCAACAATACCTAATCACAAAGCAAATCGAATTCCAAGTTTGAACAGTGGTTGTATGAAAGACAAAATCAAGCAACTAATCCGAAACACTGAGTACTCCTGTGAAGTTTTGAATAAAATAGTTTAACTAATCTTGTTTCTCCATACAAACTTTCAACCCCATGTTTACCCCCTTTGGGGTTGAATTTTCAAAATCCCTATAATACGTAATTGTTTATTTCTAATCGTTAAACTAAGAACAAAGTTTCAGGCTTCTAGCTCTAAAAATGACGGACTTCCATACAAATTTTAACCCCTTTTTCACCTCCTTAGAGGGTGAATTTACAAAAATCCTTTCTTATCGAATGCCTACGTCATTACAACTGTCTGTATGCCAAATTTCAGCGATATCCGTTTAGTAGTTTCGGTTGTGCGTTGACAGATGAGTCAGTCAGATTTGCCTTTTATATATACAGATAGATACTGGTTGACTTATTTATAGTCTGGAAAATAATATGGTGTTTTTGTAAGTGGAATAGAAGCTATCCACGAAAAAATTTTTAAAATATAACTGATAGGCAAAATCCAAAAAAAAATGAAAGCAATTCATCCTACGGCATTTGCGTAAAGCCACAGAATAAATAATAGTACAAAAACAGGAGGATCACTCTCTGATATCAAACTTGCGAGCTTAAACCTAGTTACAACGTGGCTTATGTTCATAATACTTTGTACGCCTCGGATACGACCTTCGCTAAAATAGCCTACCGATTGTGGTGGCGCGCATATTAAATCAAAATGCACATTACGTCCACGTGCGAGAGTCTGTATCACTTAGCCCGTTACGCGCCTTTGTTAAGGCCACTCCTACTGTAGTTACTGTAGTACTGTACGTTAGTGTAGTTACTGTAGTACTGTACGTTAGGTGTTGTGAGAAAACAAATTGAATCCTTTGATATTAATTGGTAGTCGAATACACCGAGGTGTTATGCATTGTATTGAATGCTGATAATAAGAACATTATAGTTCAATATGAGGAAGTTTAATATGCAACATCGACCAAAATTAAGATTATAACAACGTGAACGTCCTTGAAACTCAGATAATTTACCTACTTACCATTTTTAACCGACTTCAAAAAAGGAGGACTCAATTCGACTGTATTTTTTATGTGTGTTACCTCAGAACTTTTTTCTAGGTGAACCGATTTTGATGATTATTTTTTTATATTAAAGATGGTGCTTATAATTTATACATCCCATATAAATTTGATCAAGATCTGACCAGTAGGTTTGGAGTTATTCTTAATAATGCGTATTAATGTTGAATTCGGTTGTACAAAATGTTTAATTTCATTACTTGTCTCTGTTCCTCTCTTTTTAAAAACGTAATCTCTACGGGTAGTTTGCATACATAGATTTCACAAGGACAAACATCCAATCCCAGAACAATTATTTGTAGGCCATACAAATACTTGTTCAGTGCGGAATTCGAACCCGCGGCCCTTAGCGCCGCAACTCATTGCTAAGCTACTGCGCCACAGAGCCGTCACTTGTCTGTTTCAAATTTTTTGCTATTTACAAACATGCGACACGCGACGGCATTATTAATGAAAGAGTGGCAATGAGAGGTGCTGCTATTTTCAATCTCTTTCTATTATCCACCAAGTGTTAAACTAATAACCAGTATATGCTGATCTTGCATTAGTAGGCAGTCACATTGGGAGGTCTACTTACACTGCATGTTTTTAAGTTCAATGGTATATTACGTGAAAAAATCGAAAACTGCGAAGCTGTGGTCGGGTCACTATAATCAAATAATAAATCTGTAACTATGGCGTCAGTAAATAGGTACCTAATTATCTAGATCTACCTATAAATAATAATATCTTTCGGTATCCTTAGGAACAGTAAAGAATGAAAAGTCAACATTCCTATTGTTATTTAAGCACCCGCATGCTATGCAGTACCTTTTGGCTTTTTGAGAGGCCACTTGAATAAAACTCAAAATAAATATCAAAATAAATACTTACAAGAGAAAATACTTTTTGTTAACGTAAGGCGTGCGTCAGCTCGTGCGCGGACGTGACAACCTCACTAAATTAGCCTTTCAGGCGGCAGCGCAGCGTAGGTATATTTTATATAAAGCGAGTGACACAGGCCTAGTAAAGCTATAAATAGGTGATATTATTTAACGGCGTAGGGGACCGCTAGTGAATGAAAGTTGTAGTGAGCGAGACGCATGCACATTTCTATTCTTTCGGCATTCATCGTCGTTATGTAGGCGCCAGGCGTACAAGTGTATTCAAAAGACCCACATATATTTGTCTTCGTAATGCTTGCAGTTAAGTGTTTTAATACGGCGTCGTTTACGAATGCAGATTACTGACGTTCAGCCGGAATGACGTTACGATACGTTGAATAAAACGGCGGACAATGTCTAGCCTGATTACAGAACGACTAGTTAGGTCCACTTTCTTTACGACAAAATTTATAGCCACTATAAAAAAGAGCTATTGAATATTGCGGTATTAAAGACAATCCGCTGCATTCGTTCGTTTTGTAATGCATGGCGCTTAAAATTCAGCATTATCAGCCGCATTGTAAAACTCTAAAAGCTGATACATTACATGATGTACATTACGACTAGGCGTTTATTAATACGTCTTATTTGTTATTTGGCTGCGACATACATTCGTGCCGACCGAATGCAGCCGAAACCACTCCCGCCGGAACCGAAACCTTTCGTTTCAGATTATTATTTTTATGATTTCGACCTTTCCTTCATACTTTTACGGGATAATTACATGTTATATTTTATCTCGCATTATAATATTTATTATTCATATTTATTTTTACGCTTACGTAACTCGAATCGAGTACCGTAAGCGTAAAAATAAATACGAACAAAATTCAATAAAACCTTTCGATTGATTGTTCCTAATAGAAAGAAAAAAAGAAAGCCATTTATTCACTGGAACTGTACATATCACAAAAATAAAAATAAACAGTTAAAAGTATGGTAGATTAAAATTACAAGAGATGGGGTGTGTATCGAGCCAGTGAAAAGGTTATAACTCAGCGTAATGCTGCAGGGTAACCTATAGCGCTGATGATTCTGTCATAACCACAGATACACGCACGATCCGCCTGGATGTGTTTATGAAATACATTTCAAAAATTATTTTATAAATTGAAATATTTCGTTGCTCATAAATATACCTATATATACATTTAGGGATATACACACATACATACAAGACATATTATACATAACTATATTCATATCATATATTCTATATAAAAATAAAAAGCTTTCAAAAAATATATAAAAATAAACGTAACGATAAGCCTTGTAAATACACACTAAAAATAAACATATAATGCTCAACGATGCCGGAAGAAACATCTTCTGTAGGCTCAAGGTTGAGCTTATTGTGAGTGTAATAAATGATGTTTATAGTGGGATTTAAAATCGTACTTTGAATTACACTCACGAATAGGCGGAGGAATGTTGTTCCAGCACCTCGTAGCTATATATTTAAAACTACCTCTGAAAGCTGCAGAACAGTAAATGGAATTGGCAAGCGGGTTCGTACAAGGCCTAATGATTTTTTGTCGATTTCTCCATATAAGTTTATAATATAAATATAGGGGTGATTTAGTTTTGACAACATCAAATAGTAGATTAGCTAGGTATAGTTTCTGTCGCGCTTTCATTTTTAAAATACCTGCTTCATTGAAAAAAGTTGTTACATGCGACCGTTTTGGTATTGAGAAGCAGAATCGTACACATGCATTATGTATACGTTGAATTAGACGTTGTGACTTTTCCAAAATACAGGGTCCATACACTGTAATGCAGTGGTTTAATTTTGAAAGAACGAGAGATTCACACAGTCTAATTCTTAAGTCCAACTGAATGTATTCGCGCATTCTGTATAACACCTTTAACCTATAAAAGCAGTTGCGGACAAGCTCGAGTACGTGTTTTCAAAACGCAGTCTACCATCCATAACTAAAGCGAGGTTACGAGCTTCACTTACACGCTCCAGGGGGACGTTTAACAACATGAGTTTAGGGTTTTGATTCTCTAAAAATTTTATTTGGTTTTTTGATCCTAAAAGCATATACTTAGTTTTTAGTGGGTTTAAAATGAGGGAATTTTTCTGTGACCATATTGCAATTCGATTCAGGTCCTCATTGATGTTACTAATTGTAGAATGAAATTCAAGCAAATTGCAGGAAAGATACACCTCTAGATCATCAGCTTAAAGGTGGTATTTGCAAAAATGCATGTAATTAGTTATATCAGCAGTTAAATTATAAATAACAACGGTCCTAAGATAGAACCGTGTGGAACACCTCTATTAAGTGGTCGTTGTTCAGAAACAAGGGAAGACCCATTTGATTGATTTAATATTACTTGTTGTGAACGGCCGCATAAGTAACTTTGAAACCATTTTAGAGAAGATGTTACAAAACCATAAAACGATAGCTTAGACAGCCGCAAATCTATGTTAATAGAATCAAACGCTCTTGAAAAGTCAAGCAGGGTAAGTACCTCTACCAGAGTCTTGAGATGTTAGAATATTGTCAACCACATCAAGTAAAGCAGTAGACGTGCTTCTACCTTTTCTAAAACTCGATTGTAAGTCAGGTAAAATATTGTTAGCATCACAAAACTTGATGACTTGATTATATATAACTTTTTCTAAAATTTTAGAAAGAAAGGGCAGTATAATTATTTGCCTTAAGTCAATCATTATTTATAGGTAAAGGACGTACAAGAGCTATTTTCCACGAAGAAGGAAAAATAGATGTTTCAATTGACTTATTTATGATTGCTGTAATCACTTTTAACGTAGCCGGAAGTTTTAAGATGATCATATCCCTACTCAACTTATCAATACCGTGAGCATTTGATTTTATTGATAATATAATCTTTGCAACATATTCCTCACTTACATTATAAAGTTAAAATTCATTACACCCATATCGATTAAACTCATATTGAGTTAAATCGGAAATGGTTAAATTATTTTTCCCGGGAACATTAAGAAAATGGTTATTGATTATATTTGGGTCGTCGAAAAACACAGGAAGCGCTGTCGATTGCTTAATGTTGGGAAGGACGAACCGTTTCAAGTTCTTTCACAATAATTTCGGATGGTTTAAGTTAATATTAATTTGATTGTTAAAATATGCTTTTTTCTTCCAGTATATACTAATGTTTGACAAATATTTCAAAGATTTGTATTGAATTTTATCGCTATCTAAATTAGTTTTCTTAAACTTTGCATGGCTTTTATTCCGAAGTTTCATGATGTACCAAACATTGCTAGTTAAACACGGCGAATTTCGATCACGTACTGTTATGGACTTTTCAGGTGCATAGATGTTAAATATATTTAGTAACAAATAAGTAAAGGTTGATACCATTTCATTAACGCAATCCATTTTAATTACACTTTCCCAATCTACTGAGGCAATGAATTAAATTGATTTCTTTTATAGGTCTATAATTAATAAATTTTAAATGCGGTTTGGATTTAATTATTTTAAGGGTTGCCAGAATCGTTGCATGTGCTCCAAGACCATTCACATGGTTAACTTGTATACCCTTGACTTCAGCATCAGTACAGACGAGGTCTATTCACGTCTCGCTGTGACATGTAAAATTTGTGGGTTTTTTAACATAGTTTATAAAACTAGTATAATGCAGAAATTGTTGAAGTCTCAAGGTCATATTATCGTTTTCATTAAGAACATTTATATTAAAATAACCCAATAACACCACTTAGTCATAACAAGAAAATGTTGCTAATGAATCAGTGAGAGCGTTGAAGAAAGTATCAACATTTACCCATTGGGGTCTGTAGGCTGTGGCTAATAAAATTTTAGTCGAGTTGATGACAAATGATAGCCACATTTGTTCAACGTCACCAATCGAAGAAGGGTGCGAACAAGTACGGACTGGAACACCACTCCTAACATAAAACCCAACACCGCCGCCACGACTTCGCATGGAAGATGGACGGGGAATATATTTTAGGGTATATCCAGGTATAGACGGTGCACGGCCGGACTCTCCGGTCCTAAGTCAAGTTTCATTTATTGCCATTAAATCCGGTGACAATCGCTCCAGTGCAACCTGGAACTCATCATGGTTAGTGCCAAGAGATCCGGCATTAAAAAGAGCAATTTTTAGATATTTTGAATTGAATTAAAACTCTTAAGAAACCACAACAGTAAATAACAGTGGACCTCCAGCCCGATTATTATAAACGAATACACTCGACCGACTAAGAATAATAGTAAAACCTTATATGTTACAATTTGAAAATATAAAGACACACAAAAGCACCGAATGCATGTAAATATTATTCGCATATAAACATTTAACTCAGAACTAAACCTATTAAAATAACACGTACTAAAAATGTCGGGAACATTTTACGCGGACGTAATCAAATCTTTCCTTAAGAAAGAGAGACGATTCGATTTAGAATACAAATAATTTGTTTTTATTTTTTTTATTTTTTAGTCGTTACTAACAGAAATAAAAAGCTATAGATACTGGCTTATTATTAAAACAATTACTACGTTTTAGATTAAAATTAAGAAAAAAATCCTTTTTATATTCTTTTTGTAAATGAAAAATCTATGATGAAGTCGGAATGTAGTGTGATCTTAAAAATAAAATATATATATGAGGTAGTCTTATTTGTACTTCAAAATTTAAGTCTTTACAAAAATGTAAATGTCCAGCGTCATAAAGATAAATTGAGCTATCCCAATAGTACGACTGTTTTGTTTAAAAAAAGCGTATTCTGTATGGGTCCTCGTCTTATAACAATTTACCTAAATATATAAGAGAGTCTAAGAGCCGTCACATTTTTAAGAAACAACTAAACATATTTTTAACAAAAAAAACGTATTAATAATTTACACTCGTTTTGACATTATTATTTTGACATTATAATTTTAATTATTACATTTTTTTGTAGGTGGATGAGGCAGGACAACGACCTGATGGTAAGTGGTTGCTGTGTCCCATAGACATTTATATCTATCCTCGATTACGAATCAAAATGCAGATGCGTTGTCACCCGTGAGGACTAAGGTCGAATGCCTCGTTTCCAGTAAAAAGGGTCTCCGGTTCTCTACACTCACCATACTAAACACAGCAGTGTTAAGCTGCTATTTTAAGCTGGTATTCAATGAGAGCGTGGTCCTTCCCCGGTCGAGCCGACCTATTCGTTAGTAGTGCAAATATACAAATAGGATTATATTATGTTAATGTACTTATCGGAATTTTCCATTTCAATTATAAAAAAAAATCTTGTATTTAATTAGTTTGCACACCGGAAGGTAGAATATGGCTGTGTTTTTGTTAAATTATTATGACCTATTGTTACCCATATATCGCAAACGAATAAAATTAATATGAATTTGGATTTGAATTTTAAAAACTATATAACAGCTAATGTAATAATATGAAAAATGTTAGTTATGTTGTCATAATATAAAGAAATAGAAAAACTGTTAAAAACTAGCTATCGCTAATTTATATATGTCACATTACTAAACATTGAAATTGTTTTATTACGTAATATAGTCAATAAGATACTGTTATATAAAACGTGGTATGGTGTATGAAGACAGTTTAAGTTGCATTCTTTTTTATATATTTTAAACTATTTGTCTGGAAGTTATATTATTGGATAACAGATTTCGGTTTCAGGTTCCTTCGGCTTGCCTAATGAGGGAACGGACAGATATTATTACCTATTGTTTTTTTTTTTCTGTTACATAATAAAACAGTTTTCATTTTTCATTTCATTTTTTTTTTTTTCTTTGCTGTTCCAGTCATAAATAGGACTCATTTTGTGCACATATGTTCGTGTTATTTATCAAGTCTTGGATAGAGTCCTACGTAAAAATTGAGATAATTTATTTGGCGCAAAATAATAGAATATTCACTTTGAACAAGACTTATTTTCAGATATCTTAGCACGAATTTTTACTTTTTTCCGATAATTAGAGTGCTTCTTAGTAGCCTTGGCTAAGTATGTCAATTTTTATAGCATCAGAATAGTTATCCTTTCTTTCAAGATCAATTGACGGATCCTACAAGTCTGGGCAGTGTTTGGGAGATTACGACACATCTCTCGTCATGTATTATCTCAAAATTAAAATCAAGAATGTACAGCCAGAGTATGTTTTCCAGTGATAACATATGGATCTGGGACGTTGTCCTTCACTGATACGGTATTCGAAAAGTAAAAATATTTATTAGATACCTCTACTAAATCCACGAGTACCCTTAACGTTACTGTAAGAACCTACGAGTATCAAAATTACATTGTTGAACATAGGCCTCCCCCATAGGCTTGCGGAATATTTATTTTTAGTTGTTATTAGAAATTCGCTGCTGCCTATCTCCTAGTTGGTTTTCCTCTGCCGCCTCTTATAACACCCACGAGATGATATGGGTAGTGGATATTCTTACACTTGCAATACAATGTTAAGTACCCTTATTCTTACCAAAGCAGATTATGTTGAATATTCCACTTTATTATACTTACTATGACTCAAAAATAATAACATTGTTTATCTTCAATAAATTTTAGAGTCAATACCCTGCAGATAAAAGTCTATCAATCATATTTTATCTTAATAAACGGAGCACCGACAGCTATGCCACCCAACCTGCGGCTCTAATGACACACGGTTTTTAATAGAAGCTATATTTCACACAGTGTCAAGCCTACTATCTCTAAACTGATATTGATTATTAATTCCTTATTATGTTCTTATCGTCATTACCATTACAACCTTTCACAATTCCACAGCTGAACATAAATCGCCTGCATACATCGATATCCTGCAACTCTTACTAGTATGAAGCTGCCACTAGAGAATATTTCTTCCCTATCGGTTGTCGATTCTTCGAGCTAAATGGACAGACCATTGCTATGTCTAGTATTACTGCGGATATCCTCATTTCAAAATCTATCACGCACAGAAACTCCTAATACGGCCAGCGGTGAAGGACCATCTCAGATCTATATGTCATCACTAGCATCACGCAATGGTTGCAAAAAAGAAATTGGTATACGTGACGAGAGGAGATGTGTCGAATTCTCCCCAACGCTGCCCGAGAATCCATCGATTGACCTCTTGGTCGAAGTTGGACTTACCCAGTCGGAAAATTTGTCCTTTATAAACATACTCGTTGACAACTTCGAGCGTAGTGCTAATTATAGTAACCTCAGCCGGAGGACCCAAAAAAACCAAAATTATTTTAATAAATTTTATAAAAAATAATTTTACAATTAAACTTAAGTCTAAGTCAGATCGATGCTAGATACAGAATGATCGATTTGATTCTATATAATAAAATTTTGCAATTTGGCGGTTGCAGACGTCAATCGGGGTGCAGAGTTAGCAGCTGTGATCATGTTGCGTCCGGGTTGCGACAGATGTGGGCAGCGTCAGCAGGGGCTGTATCGAGGTCTTCGCATATTGCAAATTATTAGGAAGAGCTTGATATAACACCTCCCCCTCAGATCATCACTTATTTTTGAAGATTTATCTGAGAAAATAGTGATGGATGCTGCTTACCCTTTCCAGACGTCTCGGGTACTGCATAGATCTTATCTTTGGGAGGTAACCTTTCAGAACTGCATTGAAGCATTCCATGTCGTCTTATGAGTAGCAGTATGGTGAGTGCGAGTGCGCTTAATAGAATAACGTAAAGCTGGATTGTCGTGTGATATATTGTGTAGTCCGGCGATGCTTGCTTTATTTCCAAATTAGGCTGCGATATTACCCTGTGCTTAGCGTCATGCAGTCTTCTTAAGTCAATGGAGTTAAGATGAATCTGAGATTTTTCTTCGAGCGGTTCTTCAGTTTCAGTTGTCAGCTTCATTATCTTTAGCGGCTGTCCTTCGACTACATCATTGGTATTGGTGATTGTAAAGTCAGTTTTGTCCAAGGAGCAGCTCACAGAAACATTTGCTAAGTAGGTGCCGTTGAGAATATTGTAATTTAATTGTTGTAATATGTAGTGTATCCTTGAGGCGTTGGGGAAAGACAGGATCTAATGTTTCTCGTCAAGTTTTTCCTTTGCTGATCTTGATAGGACTATTGTAGCAATGTCGCAGGTCTTATAGATGGCTTGATTTATTAAAAGATTCTGGATACAGTCTGGAACTTGTCGTAGCTTTATACTTCGATCATTCAGCCTCTATATACACATAGCCTTTTCTGTTGGTTGTTATTAAGGGATAAGGAGGGACGAGGGCCTGCTTGAACTTATTGGGGGCCATGGATAATTTATAGAGATCGTAACCTTAGTAAATAGAGATATATTAAAAATTATGACTATCCTATTGTCGGTGTAATAGTACCCGGTTTAATTATGTCATACTATTCCTAAGTTCTAATTGCAACACATGCTTCTTACCATAGATGGTAATTAAGCGTTGGATCATATGGTTTAAAATATCTATACTAATCATGGAATGATGTAAAGTTGAAGCGTGAATAAAAGCTATTATATTTTCAATTCTAGTTAGTTCGCTAAATATTTCGTCGATATTTTCAGTTATAATAGCAAGACGCTGAGCAAATTTAGCATATTTTATTAGGCTAGAATCTCTATAACTATTGCTATCTAAAATTAACTGTAATGTAATGTTTCATTTATCTTTAACTGATTTTCAACTAACTTTTCTAACACATTATAATGCTGGACCATCCACTCTTTAGTAAGACTTGCGTGATTGTTAAATTCATGAGAAATTACGTTACTATTTTGCTGAAGGATTTTAATTGCATTGTCATACTTTACGGCATCTGAATTATCTAGGTTACTAGTAACACTCTTAATTACTGAGCCGAGTCCATCTATGAGACCTCTCTTTATACGATGGGGTTTTAAAGTTTCTAATTGGCTTAAGACCTTATTAAGTTTGATGGACAGATATTCTATTTGGACCTCAAAAAGTATGTATGTAACGTTTCTTAGAGTTTGTCTGAAATATATTACTTGATTCTGCAACTGTGAGATTTTATTATTAATATCATCTAATTCTACGAATTGTATAAAGGTATGATAGTGTGTAATGAGCCTTGTATCGCCAAGCCGAAAAGGTAAGAGTCCTGGCCCATCGTCGAGGCTCTCAATCGTTATCTCCTGATTCATCCCGTGGGACGCTATCGAAGGAGCAGTCAGGACCAGTAGCACCCTGTAACAATTGGGCACTTTTGGGTATTCTTTTAAGAAGATTTTTGGCAACAGGCCTACGTTTTCGTGAGGTATATAAATGTATAGCTAAGTCTGCTAAATCTGTGTCCCGACTATACCTACGGGCCAACTTTTGAAGACTCGCAAGAGATTCTTCACAAAAATACGTTGCTGTGTCTGATATTCAATTTCGGGGTCGCGATCTTTATTACGGTTATTTATAATGTTAGCACGGTTGGCAAGGCAAATTCCCCCAATATTTCATAAACTAATTTCATTTGATCTCTATGATTCTGTACGTATTGCTGCGTTAGATGTTTCGTCATGTCTACGTCAAAGGAGTCTCGCGGATCGAAATGCCCCGTTATAATATCGAAAGGTCTGCATTTGGTAGAGCTGTTTACGGAGCTGTTGGAGGCTAAAATTGCGTACGGCATAAGGTTTATAGTATTCCCATTTTTATTGCGTAATTTTAAGATTCTGAGATGTTCCAAAATCGTCGCATGGAACCTTTCTACTATGCCGTTATCGTTTGGTGAGTGGGCAATATCTATGACGGTTAATCTGGTAAAATTAGTAAAATCATTAAACATCTGGTTGGTGAATTCCTGTGCCATTGTCTGATACTATTGTCAAAGGTAAACCACGATGGGTGCAAAAATTTAATAGTGCTTGAACGATGCTGATGCTATGGCATCGCGAACATGGTATGCCGGTGCGTATTTAGAAAACGCATCACGATAGTTAAATATTTTCATTTTGTATAGAAAGAAAATCTATATGCACAATTTCGAGTGCTTTAGTAGCAGGAGGAATGATGTTAAATTGTGTTTCATGGGATTACGATCGTAATTAGTGGCCACAGATTGTACAATCATTGATGAATTTGGTAATTGATCTCCCATCTTTGGCCAGTAATAACGAGACAAGGCAAGATGACACTCATTTATACCACGATGGTTAGTTTACTGTCGATATTTTTTTAATAATCTCCTGCTGCCTTAAATAGTCCTTTTACATTTTCAACCTCAATTTTCGTTAGCATTAAATTATAGCCGAATTTTCAAACTTCTTTGTATGATTGGGATAATGTCGCCATTGCTAGCGGCGGATTAATAAGTAAGGCTGTCTTAACTTTATGGTTTACGTATCTTTATAAGATTTACAAATATCGTTCTCAAGATCTAATTAGACATTTGCACAACTATCCCGCTATGAGTGTCAAACGGCTTGAAGTCGTGGGGCGTTTTTTTCGTCACCAACCACAGAAATAACAATCTGCCTATGGAATTTATTAAGCGGCTGATCTACAATAGGAACTTTAAGAATAGGATTTTCTTACTGGTATGTGCAGATGCTGTGGATGAATTTTCCGCAGAAGGCGGTCGTTCTGACGCGAAAGAAATCATTGAATCCGTTTCATTATGTATCTCGACGCGAAAGGGCATCAGCGTTAGTGTTCGACTGCATACTTTATACTTTACGGTGAAATTATACTCAGATAACTTGAGTTTCCCTCTAGTTAGACGCGCGTTAGGTTCTTTTAGTTGCATAACCCACTGAAGTGGCTTATGATCAGTAATGGTTTTAAACTTGCGGCCAAAAAGGTAGGGCCGGAAATACTTTGTTGCCCAAACGATCGCGAGGAGCTCCTTCTCTATTGTGCTATAATTTAACTCGCTATCGTTTAACGTACGAGAAGCGTAACAAATCGGTTTATTTCGGGGCCTTGTGATAATATAGCGCCTAAAGCTACGTTAGAAGCGTCCGTATTTAAAATGAACTCCTTATTAAAATCTGGGTATTGCAAAATTGGATCATTAGTTATATTCTGAGTTAATAACGACTTTTTTCCCTTTCCTTAGGCATTGTATAAATGGCTTAGTGATGCGCGCGAGGTTTGGGATAAATTTTCTATAATACCCTACTAGGCCTAGAAATTGCTTGATTTCTTTGGGGATTCTGGGCATTGGATAGTTCTTGATAGCCCTAATCTTGTCAGGGTTCGGCTTGATGCCATCTTTGGTAATGATATGCCCCAAATAGGCGGTCTCTAGTTTGAGAAATTCAGACTTGTCCTTTTGGATTTTGAAGTTTGATTCTCTAAGTCTGGAAAATACCTTTTCAAGGTTGGTCATATGCTCTTGAAGTGAAGTACTGAAAACTACAATGTCATCGAGGTAGACCAGACAGATAACGTTTTGGAGACCCTTCAAGACATTGTCCATCACCCGCTGGAAGGTAGATGGTGAACCCTTCAGGCCCATGGGCATACGCAAAAATTCGTAATGTACATTACGAATTTAAATGCTGTTTTGGGTATATTTTCTGGGTCCATCTCGACCTGGTAGAAACCACTGGCCAGATCAAGGGTCGAGAAGCACTGACAATTACCTAGCTTATCGAAAACGTAATTAATGTTGGGGATCGGATATTTGTCGTCAATAGTTTTTTCGTTTAATTTTCGAAAGTCTACGACTAAACGCCACTTGGTCTTTCCCGAGGCATCAAATTTTTTGGCACTATTCAAATAGGAGAAGTCCAGGCAGATTCCGATGGTCTACTTATACCCTGACTTATTATTTTTCCTATCTGATCCCTGACCTCATCGCGGTGTATGTAGGATAGCGAACTTTTTGTAAAAACCGGCATCTCATCAGTTGTCTTAATCTTATGTTTAATCTTGTTTGTGAATGTCAAAGCCTCTCCTTCAATATAAAATAGATATTTTTTTTATAGAATAAGGGTGACAAACGAGCACACAGTCCACCTGATGGTAAGTGGTTGCTGTGGCCCATAGACATCTACATCTATCTTCGCTTGCGAATTTAAATGCAGATGCGTTGTCAGCCGTGACGACTAAGATAGAATGCTCTTCTCCAGTAAAAGGGTCTCCGGTTCTCTACACTCACCATACGAAACACAGCAGCATTAAGCTGCTATTTTATGCTGGTAATCTGTGAGAGCGTGGTCCTTCCCGGTCGAGCTGATCCATTCGTGCAACAACTATACTATTAATATAGCTGCAACATGGCTCTACCACGTAAAATATCTGCATATTTTCGACACAGATTCTTTAGGTTAATGCGCTCTTCGGTATTAAGATGGTCTGTACGCAAGCGTGCCAATATTTCGCGTTCACGTGACGTCATTTGCTCAATGCCCGTGCATTGGATACTATAAGCCTCCGCATGAATGGCACGGTCATTTCAGAAAATCGCGATTATTTTTGACCGTGGTTAAACATTCATTTATTACGCAATTAGAGATAATCTGTTCGTCAATATAGGCACCTTCGTCTTGTAAATTAATAGGGACCCTAACTAGTTTCGTTGTTTTTGCAGGGATCTTCGTAAAAGTTAATGTTCTGTGAATTATACACATGAATTGAAGTGACAGAATTACGAGTAAATAACTTTTTGTCTTTAAGATCTATTTTAGCTTCTCAATTCTCTAATAAATCTAAACATGAAATTTATAAATAAATAATTTAATATTTTCTGATCCTTGGAATTCACCGAAACATGGCAAAGTTATAGAATAGTCATTACGCGTGGTAGCGTGTACGTTTGTCACTTCAAAAGGGTCGAAATTTAACGGAATTTCATGAAAAAATTTACTTACAGCTTCTGGGCAAATAAACGACTGATTAGCACCTGTATCGATCAAAAATTTTAAAGGCGGATTTGAAATTTGTATGTACGGGAGCTGTCTTTGTGACTGCAAATTCAATTCTATTTTGGCTTTGCGGATTTTCCTGCTTGGGAAAATCCTGTTCTGTTGAGCTGTACCAGGCATTTCGGGATCTACGTAGGGTCATGAAGGGCTCTCTTGAGATAAATCGTAATTTGTCGGTTCAGGGCCGTAATACTCAGGGTTAACCACAGCAAAAATCATTGTTCATTGTACGCATATTCGGGATAGTAATAGCAATAACCATCTCCATAGTTCACAAATTCGTTCATGTTCATAATGATTTCTTATATTTAAACGAACACTACACATTTAAATAAAACTAGTTTTACGGATTTTATCGCGTATATTAACTTATTTTATATTCCTGACGTTTTGAGTACTTTACACCACCCATGGTCACGGGGGGACTGAGGCTTGATGTCCCAATGTCATAGTTAACCACGGTTACCTCCAGATTAAAAATTATTAATTTTTGTTCCGATCTACGCAGTATGAACTTACAGTATCTTGAAGTCTTGCAGTTGTATGCTTGGGTTGGGATTTAATTTTATTAATTATAGGATCCCAAGCAGATGGTAGCACCCAGCCATCTCTCTATTGAAATTAAGATGTTTTTGATTTCAATACACCCGAAAAATTTAATCTGGACATAAAATCGATAATACCTACGTGTGCCAAACCACCGAAGTTGTATGGTTACCAAAAATACACAAGCCCAATGCTCCACTACGTCCCATAGTTAGCAAATCGATTCACCAACTTACAGATTGGCTCAACACTTAGGAAAATACTCACACCGCTCAGGGACATATAAAAGAACACACAAAAGATTCCTACCATTTTGTCAGCGAGATTAAAGACCTACATCTCAGACAATGAAACTATGGTCAGTTTTGATTTGCTCTGTTCACTTGCTTACCTGTTGAAGACTGCATCTCGATTGTAACTAGAAGGCTGGAGGAAAACAACATACCCATAGAATATACAGTATTACTCAGACACTGCCTTACATCTGGCTACCTATTGTGGAAGGATGAGTTCTACAAGCATGTAGATGGGTGTGGCGATGGCTCACCTGTATCTCCCATTGTCGCCAATATATTCATGGAAGACTATGAGGAGAAAGCCCTTCTTACTTCTCCCGTAATCCAAGATTCTACAAGCGGTACGTAGACGACACTTTCACATTCTACCTTTAGATAAAGTAACTGCATTTTAGATCATCTTAACTCCATAAATCTAAAATTCAGTTCACAATGGAGTTAGAGGCAAACAACTCTTTAGCTTTTCTAGATGTGTTAGTAATTCGGAATCCTGATAACACCTTGAGCCACACTGTATAGAAAAGACCCATACAGATAGATATTTAAACGGTGACTCTCATCACCATCCTTCACAGTTAGCTACCGTGGGTAAATCTTTGTTTCAGAGAGCACGAGGGACCTATGACAGTAAACACCTGGCCGCCGAGCTCCACCACGTCAAGCAAGTTTTGCACGACAATAAGCTTGGGTCCGCGCCTACGTCACAGTGAACGAGTGAAGCCGGCCACAGTCGAGGAGAGTGCCTGCTGTACTGCCATATGTCAGAGGTGTCACTGACAAGATTGGCTACATCCTGAAGCGTGCTTCCATTAAAACATACTTCAAGCCGCCGAAGGTTAGTCAGTTTTACCATCAGTCAATGTCCCTCTGCAAGATGCAGGATTGTACAAGCTTGATTGTGAATGTGGTCTCTATTATATAGACAAACTAAAAGATCAATAAAACCCGCGTTAAAGAACACATAGCTGATGTGACGAATCGACGCTGGGAAGTCTGCAGTCTGGGAACATGTACAGGATCCCCCTGTCACTACATTAGATTTGATAAACCACAAATTAAACAACAGCGATTCCTCCAAGGATGATTCGCGAGGCTATTGAAATCAAAAACATCCTAATTTCAATAGAGAAGATGACTGGTGCTACCATCTGCTTGGGATTCTATAATTTATAAAATTAAATCCCAACCCAAGCATACAACTGAAAGACTTCAAGATACTGTAAGTTCATGCTGCGTATAACGGAACAAAATTAATAATTTTTAATCTGGAGGTAACCGTGGTTAACTATGACATTGGGACGTCAAATACCTCAGTCCCCCCCGTGACCATGGGTGCTGTAAAGTACTCGTAACGTCTCGAATATAAAATAAATTAATATACGCGATAAAATCCGTAAAACTAATTTTATTTAAATCGTTCATGTTCATCTCCCTAGTCTTAAAATAGTTAGATGGTGGCGGATTTCCGAACATTCGCCAATCGTGAACGGACATTTGACCACCCGTCGGCCTTTCCTTTGTAACGTAGTGGCTTACACCACTCATAGGCTTAGGGCCCGAATTATAAGAATCGTTCCGAACTGGGAATTGGAACCTATTCTATTGTGGATTATAGTTAGGTGGTTGAGGGCGAAATATCTGCTGTGTGCGTGTCGGCATACCTACGGGCCTATATGGTATGGGAGCATTATTAAAATTATTAGACCACCATTGTTGTTGAGAGAATTTAAAATTAGTCATAGGCATTGTTTGTGCGGAGAAATCGAATGGTTTATACGCGGTCATGGGCACCGGGTCCGTGGGCAAAGGTTTAGGTACCTGTGGTGCCTGTGATTTCTTATCTGCGGCACATTCACAACGATTCTGAAGATACATCACATTTAACTCTTCTTGCACAAACTCAAGGGCCTTTTCAACACTATCAGGACGCATGCATCGTATGCGAGAGCCGAGAGGCTCTTTTAATCCTTGAACAAATGCCTGCATCGTGAGCTTTCTGTAAAGGTCGCGCTTAGCTTTAATAGTCGTATCGACAGTTTCGTGTAAGGTGACATATGTCATGATAGTGCTGAACAAGTTTACACATCGGTCGTAAAATTCTTGGGGCGAACTATTCCCCTGTGTGGCTACCATGAGATCATTATAAAGGGCGGTCTCATCTCTCTGGTCAGAAAAATTATTAATCAAAGCTGTTTTAATGCTATTCCAATCTTCAGCTATACCGTTGGAATTAATTATTCGTGCGGCGGGTCCGGTAATCTTATTTAATATACCATTCACGAGACATAGCTTAGCTAATGCATTACCTTCGTTTTGATTTATATATTCCTCTACGATCTGATCACACAAATTTATAAAGCGAGGCAGAATGTGCGAGTTACCGTCGAATTCAGGTACTAGGCGTAAGCCCTTAAAAATTACGTCAACGTCAGTCATTATTGCGGAGCCTTGGCTACGTAGTTCCTCAGAATCACTCAAAAAATTGTTTAAATCTACACTTATATTCCTATTTGTATCTAAATTAAGTCTACGGGCTACCCTATTATATGCAGGCCCTCTAGGGATGGATTTCCTAGGATGAAAAATCTTGGCGGTAAATTATAAGTAAAAAGGGAAGCAACACAGAAACGATTTCAGTGTACTTGCATAAACTGCATTCTGGTTCCTCTGGGATCGATTTCTTGATTTATCCTCCAGCCGGGCTCTAGGTTTTTTCAGGATACTTGAAGACGCGCGATCGCTCGCGACGGTAGCGATTTTTTTACGACGCGGAATTTCGGTGTGAGAAAACCCTATCAAAACTACCTCAAGATGCCTTGAGTATCCTACCGACTGCGCCAATTATAGTAACCACAGCCGGGGGACCCAAAAAAACCCAAAATTATTTTAATAAATTTAATAAAAATTAATTTTACAATTAAACTTATGTCTAAGACTAAGTCTGATCGATGCTAGATACAGAATGATCGATTTGATTCTATACAACAAAAATGTTGCATTTCGGTAAACGCGCATTGACATCAATCGGGGTGCAGAGTTAGCAGCGGTGATCACGTTGCGTCCGGGTTGCGACACATGTGAGCAGCGCAAGCAGGGGCTGTATCGAGGTCATCGCTTATTGCAAATTATTAGGAAGAGCTTGATATAACATGCTCCCAACAAATACCGGCATAGGTGTGATATGATATACATTTTATTACTTAGCAGTTTTATTAGAAGCAGCTATATGTGTCTCATATTGCTGCAACTAATAAAACTGTTGAGTAAACAAACTTTTTACCTAAGGGTTGGTTTACTCAATAGTGCTAAAGCACAAGACAATAATCTAGGACAAAGAAAGTATTATTTCCAAACGACTAACATAATATTAGGCTTTTGCCTAACATTATGTTAGTGAAGTGTCAGTGGCCCGGCAAGAGCAATTTTGGGAAACCCCACGCTAATTGGAGTAACTGCTCATGTGGTGACGGCCTGACGAAACGTGCAAGGAATCGATGGATGAAAGCGGCTTAGGAGCGTGCCTTGCTTGTGGCAATCTATGAGGGTGGTCTATGACCAGCAGTTAACTTATGATGGACTGGAATGATGATCATCAAAATAAACATACGAGGGTGGATTGAAAGTATCGGCCTAACACAGATCCATTCAATTCTAAAAATCAAATCTACCCACATTATTTAGTTCAGTTCAGACTAGTTCATTGTGTGAAGTTCGAAACGTGTGCGATAATTAGTTGTGATTTTATAAATTTATTAACAGTAATCGGACATAATTTCCGCGAATGGAGCAAATCGAGCAGCGTGCCGTCATTAAGTACCTCCATAAGAAGGGGCTATCATCAAAAGCCATCCATGATGACATGGTCAGTACATTAGGCGATTGTGCTCTGTCATATTCATCCGTCAAAAAATGGATAGCAGAATTTAAGCGTGGTAGAGAGAGGAAAGATGAACCCTGCTCTTGAAGGCCTCGACGTCAACTACTGACGAAAATATTAAAAAAGTACTTGATTTAATAATGGGAGACCGCAGATTAAAAATTAGAGATAGCCGAGATTATAGGCATCTCTTATGAACGAACTCAAAACATCATTGTCAACGAGTTGGGTTTCCACAAGGTGTCTGCGAGGTGGGTTCCGCGACTGCTTTCAGTTGAACAAAAGGACGCGATTGACTATTTCATGCGACTGTTTGGAGTTATTTGAAGCCGATGCAGATGATTTTTGAATCGTTTTGTTACTATGAACGAAACATGGGTTCATTAATACACCGGAAACAAAACAACAATCAAAACAGTGGAGAAGACCTGGTTCACCACCCTAAAAAGGCTAAGTCGATTTTGTCGGCAAATAAGGTGATGGCTTCAGTATTCTGGGACCGAAAGGTGTGATTATGATTGATTATCTTGAAAGGTCAGACTATAAACCTGATTACTACTGCACCTTACTACGTCGTTTACGAGGAAATAAAAGAAAACGTCGAGGAATGCCTCAGAAGAAAAGTCCTGTTTCATCAAGATAACGCCCGTGTTCACACGTCAGTACAGTCAATGGCTGAAATTCACAACTGCTTTGAACTGTTACCGCATCCGCCGTATTCACCTGATCTGGCACCATCAGACTTCTTTCTGTTCCCTAACCTAAAAAGCATTTGGGAGGTCAAAGATTTTCGACAAACGACGAGGTCAAAGCAGCTGTAGACGCATATTTTGACTTTAAGGAAGAATCATTTTTTCAACGGTCTAAATGCTTGGAAGGGAGGTGGCAAGTGTATTGAACTTGATGGTGATTATGTAGAAAAATAAAAATATTACTGATTTAGTATGTTTGTTTTCTTGGTTAGCTGAGTACTTTTCAATCCACCCTCGTAACAGTGGTACTGTATTCACAAAAATATTAAAAGTGAAAAGGTATATCAACAGCTGGCATTGTGCCTGCCTCATTAATTTCAGGTTAATGGTGAAAGAAAATTGTTGAGTGTGAGTGAGTTTACTAAATGCAAATGTCTTTCGAAATATTTTTTTCTTGTTGTTTGAGCATGCCTGTTTTTAGAAGATACTTTGCTTGACCCTAAAATCACACGTAAAATTGTAAGTAAAATTCAAGTGGCCCGTTCACCGGTAAAAAATTTCTTATCTTTAATTTTAGGATATAGATTAGGTAAATGTAAAAAAAATGTTTGATTGAGTTAAAAGGATCCGATCGCCGCCGGCGCCATAAAAATTGTTAATTGCAATTTTAAGTGCTCATTTTTTTATATAAAACTGAAGTGACAAAACAAACTGTCAGTCCACCTAATATTAATTGTCTGCTGCAGCCCATGGACACTTGCAACCAACTTCAAATAAAGAAGGCTATAGATGCGTTGTCACTTATGAGAACTAAGATGGAATGCCTCACAGCCTTCATTTTTCTTCATCTTCATCTTCATTACTGGCCATAATATTTTGTCGATTTATTAATTCACGTTTAGCTATATCATGAATAGAAAGCATCCATCTAGTAATATTAGCGATAGTTTTTTTTTTAAATGAGTAGGTTCAGACCAAAGTCACGTAGATTGGTTCAATATATAAGTTAGTTACATACTGATAAATATGGTAGAAAATTTATTTGAAATTTTTGGAACGAAGTTCTTATCGGACGGTACAAATTTCGGATGGGGGAAGGGCGACGAAGCGTAGACGGCCTGGCGGTTGTAAGAAGCGAGATGGAATAATATTCATCTCCCTCGCACACTTTCTTATCTTTCCATGAAAGAAATATTATTTTATTTTAAATGACACTTCATTTTATTAGACGCTAATAATTCATTTATTTGTATTTGTTAATCAGTAATATAATACGTTTATCAATAATAATATACTACGAAAGAAACTTGTTCCAACTGAGTGTTCCACGACACTAACGCATGTTTTTATCCATATCATAAATCGATCTATATAATTTATTATTCATTAAATGGGCCAAGTCACATCATGAAATAGACAATGGAGAGTGCAATTATTCATTTTTTTCAGTGTTGTCTATGGAATCAACTCGTTGCCTGCGTACTGTAAAACTTAAGCGAGCACCCACAGGCTTTGAGCTATCACTGATATAATGACACGTCACTACAAATAAAAAATTATGTTTTATGAACAACTGACAGTCCTGTGTCTAATCTCATTTCATAATTATTGGACGAATTATACAGTTTAGTTGATCGCTCGGACGAATATAGTAGTATCTTATTGCAATTACTAATATGAACAAAGTGTTAAAAAATTAATATAATTATTTTAATATAGTCTCTGAGAGATAGTACTAATACTACATATTTGTGCTATTTTTTGTAGAGCCTATCGGTCCGTGGGGTTCACGTGCAGTGAAGTTTTTAACGGAACTCATCCGCGGCTAGTCGTTGCTGCTGGTGATAGGGTGGTTATTTTTCGCCTCAAAGGCTAAGTATAGCTATTCAGCGAGGAAGCCACAGCTTTTGGCACGATACTACTGGGAGTAAGAGTATTGGTTTTCTTTTTATTATAGTTTTTTTAATATTGTATAGGATATTTCAATGTTATGTAAATAAATACTCTATTTAAAAAAAATGTTGTACAGTTTGAAAATTAAAAATGATTTGCTCTTAAGGCCGTCTTGTAATACAGTGTAGTTGTCGAAGAAAAAGTACTTAGACGTGGGAGTTTCAGAACTAACAACCTACCACACAATGCAAGTGTATAACTGCGTCCAACCCCAAAGATGTTTCAGCGGGCACTGGCCATAGCAAGGGCGATGGCTAGTTTGTTAATTTTATAAAATTAATTAATAATAAATAAATTAATAAGATAAAATTAAAAGAAATGTATACAATATGTTCTCATCGTGACCTAGTAAATAATAAGCCTAAGCATTTGATATACCCTTTACATGGTTTCATTATGCAATATCTGCAAGTTACACGCTTAAATAGGGATTATTTCTTTATGATATTTTTGTTGAGCAAATTTCTATGATTCACGTTAATGCCTTCATACAACACTTTTCCGTAGGTGAAATTTTACAAAATGGTTTTAATTATACTAATTATTATTTTAGTAGATTTTAACATTTTGAACCTGTGTAGGTTCAAAAATGTTAAAATTACTCTGCAACGTCACCTTAACACAAAAAGGTAAACATACTTATAAATCAACTAATTTTAATTACAGTTGTTATGAATTCACATTCTGATTCTGATAAATATTTCTCTCGTAAATTGATTAAATTTCACAACTAAAGCCATAATAAGTAAATTTTAGTTTCCAGTTTAAGTGTTCTTATAAAAATTTCTGACGTGAATTTATTTAACTAATGATTTAAGCTTCAATTTAGGCCTTCAGAAAATGAATGTATATTTGGTAAATGAAATATTTTATTTACTAAATATCGCTTATGTTCGACTAAGGATAATTCAAACTTTCACTTTTCGGCTTTGGAATATCATTATATCGTAAAATGATGAGCCATTGTTAAAACTCAATAGGCCTCGTTAAGGCTCCATTATACGAGTATCCACTGGGATGTACATGTACGATACAAACACACAAAAACGATAAAAACGAAAATAACACATGCGCAAAAGCACAAGCACATAAGCACACTTGTTTTTTTTTTATTTTAACATTTTCTTTCTTTCTTTTAAATAATAGTAAATCCTAGTATTTATATTGACCCCAAGACTGACTTAGATTTATGTACGAGTACATAATTTAAAAAATATCAAAGTTCTTAACAGGTTTTGCCATCATGAGCACTATGACCGGTCCCTTAAATTTAATTTAAAAATAACTTTATCATGTAAGTATAGCAATTCTATGTTTATAATTGTATATATGAAAAGAATTCTGCATTTAAATTCGCAAACGAAGATAGATGTAGATGTTTATGGGCCACTGCAACCACTTACCATCAGGTGGACTGTGTGCTCGTTTGTCAACCTTAATCTATAAAAAAAAAAGAAAAAACTATTAAACTACATTTAAAATATTTATAAGAAATAAAGATTTCATTATTTACACAATTCAGTCATACGACGCTCTAATTAATATTCTATTAATTGAAGTAAAAGCAAAAAGGATTGTTTTTCTAAGAATTTTAAGAGAGCAACTACATTTATTCGGCTCCATTCGCGTTTCGCTGGATGATTTTGGTTACATTTATACAATTCTGCTTCCATCGGCCGCATACAGCATTGTAAGATTGTTAAAAGACCGTCATAGCGTGCTATCTCCGCTGAAACGCTTCTATCTACCGCGTACAGCGCTGGATGGCTGAGAAGCGATTACATGATCATGGTAAACTACTTTCATTTAGTATTTTGCACTTAACATGGAGAGATCTATGTGCGATATTATTATCGTTACGATTCTTTCAGAAGAATTAGAAAAACTGGAATATAATAAACGTAAACGCAAACGATAGTGGGTCGACCCACTTTAGAGAAACAAAATTTGGTTAGAGAATACGTAAAATTGATACCCGAATTAAAAGAAAACAATATTAAATTTAAAGAGCATTTTCGGATGAATATTTAAATTTTTTATGAAATTGCAGAGCTATTGCAATCAGTGTTACAAAAGCAACTTACAAAATAATTTCTGTTTACACATTCTCTCGATGATTGTATGCGAAATGATTGCGAATCAAATGTATCAACCAATGGAAAACGCAACTTATCGCCGAGGACAGCCTGCTTACAGAGCTAAACGCGCGGAACAGCGCTGAAATTGGCAGAACAGCGCAACAAGCAGTTTTTCACTACAAAAATTATTGAAATTAATAAACGTACCTAATTGGGTACTCAGTACTCACACAATTATAAACACTATTTCAACGTTATCTTTGATTTTGTATAAGAAAATAGAAAAATGAAATGGTACTGAATAATTTAATAGTTAAAATCAATTGCAATTATATTCGACAGTTAATTAATCTATCAGAATTAAAGTAAAAAATAATACTTTTAGTTTATTTTAATTGACTTTCCGTATTTAATCCGACCAATACTTTGAGTTCAAAAGAGGTACGTCAAAATTATTAAAAATTACTTGTGTTTTATAGTGATTGCGGCCTCTAATTTATATCGCCCGCAACTAAATTTCAGTGCAACATGGCAGCGTTGTCAACACCAATTTGTCAAATTCCTGAAAATTCATGTTGAATTCTAATTTAAGGACAAAACTTCAACAGATTCCCCACAAATTCCCCTCAATTTTATTTTAAGAAATGAATCAATTTTCAACTAATTTTATAAGATTTACTTTTTAAGTAACATTTTTTTCTTTAAAATTAAAATATACCAATCCCCAACCAACTTTAAATTCCCCGAAATTTGGGAAATTCCACACATGTTGGCAACGCTGACATGTGTAAATTCCACAGTGCGAGGCGACACGAGGCAGCGCGTGTGTGAAAGGGAAGGGTAGAGTGAGTAGTATACCCAATGCATTGTTTCGTACCGATTTAGATAAGAGTTCGGCGCCCGCGAGGATATTGACCCTATTGTCAGCTGATTTTCTTTTTTAAGTTTCACTGCTGGTATTATGTTTAAGTATTTTCATGATTTTTTTTTATGAAATATCGTTTCATTTAGCTGTACTAACATGATGGAGCGTGAATAAAGTTAATAAAACGTAGTGAAAAGATGATTTTTGTTCCTCGGGATCGAATTTCTTTGTGACCCATCATCATAGGTATCCTTAGTACTATCATCTGTCTTCGTTTTCGGGAGCGTTTCACAAACACCCGGTATATCGCGCGATATCATTCATTTATAATTTATATTATTGGTAAAAATTACATAGAAACTATTTTTGATTTTAATTTACAGAAACCTAGTATGTACCTACATATATAATAATAATAATAATAATAATAAATATTTATTTCGGATAACAAATGCGATCCATATCAGAGAAGTTAGAAACATCATAAAATATTAATAATAATACAGTAAGGTGGACGGAGGAGGTAAAATGACACGCACGCACCTACCACGCACGCACGCACGCATGCATTCACGCAATCATACACGCACGCACGCACGCACACACGCACGCACACACACACACACACACACACACACACACACACACACACACACACACACACACACACACACACACACAGGTGTTGCAGGACCTTAATAATTTGTCTTATTATAGGACAGTCATGTTTTGTGCTATAATCCCAAGGATACTGTTGGCGCTGTTCCTTGTTCTGCTTAGTAGCGATGCGGCTTTTTGCGCATTATCACATCAAACGTCGGTGCGGGCCTCACAGAACATGCCTGAAGCGCTGCAGAAGCGGGGCAGCCCCAAAAGAACTCTAAATGCATTGTTATTTTGCACCTTTAATGCTTTATACGTTGTGACCTTTAATGCTTTGTGTAGTTGACCCAGAGGAGCACGAATAGAAAGATTGGCAGTATGCCTTAAAAGAGTTATTTTAACGGCACTACTGCATCGTGCAAACCTACGGGCCAACATATTACTCCGGGTCGCTAAAGCCCTACGCTCCCTCTACATGTCCATTTCATCACGCAAATCATCGGTTACATAGTGTCCCAAGTATTTGAATTGTGATACCCTCGGTAAAGCAGTGTTGTAAAGTCTGATAGGGGTATGTAGGGTCATCGACGGAGACCTGATATCCGTCCGGATGAGAGGTCAGCAGAAGGTCCAACAGGGAAGGTACATGATCCTCCTCACCTGGGATCTGCGTACGCGAAGTAACCAGCTGTGTCAGACCATATGCCAAGGCAAAGTCATAAACAGACCTACCCGCATGATCGGTTAAACGGGAACCAAGCCATTCGGCGTGGTGGGCGTTAAAATCACCGAGTATCACGATCTCTGCAGATATGGGACCTGTTGTAGCACGGAGTCTTCAGCCATTTGGACGTGGTCGATGAGTCGGTCTGTGTCGGCATTACCGCTATGGGACCTATAGAGGCACCCGTAGACGTGGGATGGTCGTCGCTGTCTACGCGCAGCCATAGGATGGACAGGACACCTTCAAGACTGCCGAGGCGTCGAAAACAGATGTCCTCTTGACGTACACCAAACTCCAGCCCGGGCACAAAGGAGTGTTCTAATTGTACCCTGGGTAGAGAGATACGAAGTATCAGCCGGAGAGGACACCTGCGTCTCGGTTAGAAAGAGCAGCTGGCTTTGCTGTCTCCAGATGGTAGTGGACGGCGTTAAGGTTTGAATGAAGTCCCTGATATTGCAGAAATTCACGGAAAGCGTGGCAGGGTCGCCTTTGCCTTTTGCTCCGCTTGCCCCGAGCAGATTTCGTTTGAGCGGATTTCCCTCCCATAATACGGGGCAGCCTGAGCACCCACGCTCAGAAGAAGTAGGGTAGCTTGAGATTGGATGCTCAGCGAGGGATTCTCCAGGGATGCTGGTACCTCCTGGGGTAGTCTTCCGTTTAATTTCGCTACCATGTTGATTGGGAGGGAGGGAATTGGCCTCAGGCCACCTGCACTCACTAGGCGAAATGCAGAAGTAAACTTTACCTCACGCTGGTATTCTGTGAGATCGTGGTACCACCGGTTCGAGCCGGCCCATCCGTGCGACAGCAAAAGCTGCCGCGTGGCTCTACCACTGTCTTTGTACGGACCTCTAACGTTCTAGGGAGGTTTTTCTCGGCAGGCTTTGCAGGCGAATTGGCAGTCCATTACCAGATGTTACGCACTTTTTATGCCTCTAGGTATTTTATATCTGGGCTAAACAGGATGGTAATACTGATATCAATCGGAAATAAAGAAGTCGGCTGATGGATTCGCCACAACTCAAAACACAAAGGATTTTTAATTTTAATCACTCTACACATTAATACTGCTTTACTATTGATAAATGCAGCTAAGACAAATCCTATGGCTTGCTACAGACCTTTTCAGACGGTTACGGAACAGAAAGCTCTG
>JAGSMP010002110.1:0-55479 GCA_029286625.1 Parnassius orleans | reverse complement strand
AATGCAGAAGTAAACTTTACCTCACGCTGGTATTCTGTGAGATCGTGGTACCACCGGTTCGAGCCGGCCCATCCGTGCGACAGCAAAAGCTGCCGCGTGGCTCTACCACTGTCTTTGTACGGACCTCTAACGTTCTAGGGAGGTTTTTCTCGGCAGGCTTTGCAGGCGAATTGGCAGTCCATTACCAGATGTTACGCACTTTTTATGCCTCTAGGTATTTTATATCTGGGCTAAACAGGATGGTAATACTGATATCAATCGGAAATAAAGAAGTCGGCTGATGGATTCGCCACAACTCAAAACACAAAGGATTTTTAATTTTAATCACTCTACACATTAATACTGCTTTACTATTGATAAATGCAGCTAAGACAAATCCTATGGCTTGCTACAGACCTTTTCAGACGGTTACGGAACAGAAAGCTCTGACGCGCCTTCCTAGACGGTTAGAAGAACTAGCCGATCCAGGTGTAGAATGCTCCCCCAACGGTGGCGAATGATTTCTGTTCGACAGCATAGACAGCGGAATATCATCATCTTCAGACTCTGACATTTCTTGTTCTGTATCACTGGGTTGACTACGCTCACTCAAGTGATCTTCATCACACTCCTGGTCTGACAACGTAGTATCAGAGTCAGACTCTTGTAGAATAGACATTATACGCTGTCGTTCCGCTTCTTCTCGATCCATTTTTACTACCTTCAAAAAACACAAATAAAATACATTAAACTATATATTGGCAACTAAAATCATAAACAACAACAAAAAACTATATATAAAAGCATAAATACATTGTAAATAATTAAAATCATGTGTTCACAAAATGGCGCAAAATTGTAACATAATGCGGGATGGGTCTTACTTACCTTTTCAACTTTGCGCACGTGTAACTCCTACAGCGGCTACCGCACGACTAAGGAGTTGTTCAGACGCTTAGAGCAACTCAATATCTCCAGCTACTGAGAAGAACGGCAACGTCGCACGGAAGTAACCAAACTTCAAGCAAGATAAATGTGCTGGTCTAACAGACCCAACCCCATGACGCAGGGTTAGAAGTACAGTGAAGAAACTTCCATCACTTTCATATCAAAATGATCCTAATTTTTGTATGCAACAGTTCTTAAACTTATTTGCAATGAATTTGATAATATTTTACTTCTAAAACGTTCTCCTTGAACGGTCGGAAGGCTTTCAGTGAATGGGCGACAGGAGTCCATAAGAGAAGAAGGTTATATGAACTTTACCATGAAAGGTCATATAACCCTAGCGTCAATTTGGGAATATGTAAAAATATTCAAAAATATTTAAAGCCAAGTCTTTGCATTTGAGCAACAAAATTAAGACGGCTTCTAATAAAATTAAAATGACGTGGAGTAATTAATAGTGAAACTGGTAAGGTCAACTCTCGCAATTCAAACTACCGGTTAAGTTTTAACAACAAATTAACGGAATCAGATCAGGATGTTGCAATGGTTTTTGAGAAATATTTTACGGATATTCCAATCTTTACCACTATGTCACTGAATTCTTCTCCTGCCGTCGCCGAATCATTACTTAAACAAAATGTAAATGCGAATAAATGCAAAACTGCAGATCTGTGGGGATTTAAAAAGTTATTGCGTCTATAATAGATATAATCGCACTAGGAACAGACGCAAGCTAGTAGTACCAGTTACTCAACTCCACCGAGTCAGTAATTCATTCTTGGGGCGATGTATACGCATTTACAACAAAATCCCAGAAAAAATACATTATTTGACCTGCTCAAAGTTCAAAAACTTTATTAAAGAAATTTTGTGTAAAAAGGGTTATTATAATATTAAGGAATTTATGGATGATAATAACCCCTGCGAATGAGGTGATCACTACCAAGCTATTTCTTATTGTTTTGTGTGGTTAATTGTTTAACATACATGATTGTAAGCTGTTATTTAAAAACAAGTCCCGTTGGGTATCTTGCTGGTTCTTCCCAGGACAGAGGTTTTTTTTCGAACCAGTGGTAATTTAACAAAAGAGTGACTTTCAATAAGTATCATTTATAATCCATATTGAATAAAAAAGTTTCTGTTTCAGTTTCGGTTTCACAGCCTGTAACTATACAGGCTCTATACCTTTCCAACCGGATCACAGCTATGTAGTGGAATGCACTATAGCCTGAATTTTATACCGATTACTTGAATTCTTATAAATTTCTTTCGGTTTATTGATCTGATACAACATTATTAATTTTCTCTCTTTATGCAAATATACTTTACGATCTTTACAATTAATTAAGAAAATAGCAATTTTATAAAAAATGCTCAGCTGAGTATATCCCTTATGTGGCAATCTATAAGGAGGCGGCGTATGTTCAGCAATTGTTGCAGTGGTGAATTTTTCCTGTACTGTGATAACAAACTCATGTTGTTCTTTAAAAATAATTAACTTCATACTAAGATTTTGTCCTGTATCGCGGAGGCAGTTTATATACATACCTTGCCCAATAACAAACATCTAAGCTTAATCCGCGCGGGATTCAAACCCGCGGCCCTCAGCACCACAACTCATTGCTCCCTCACTGTGCCTAAGCCACTACGGAGTCGTCAAATATTATATTTCTTATTATATCTAAAGTATTTTATTTTTAATTTTTTTAACACGCGTACTTACGGGTAACGCACTTGTATTAAAATATTTAATTTACTGCGTGGCGCGTGATCAGACGCAAAACAATCACGTCTGGGGTTTTTAAAATTTTAACGAGAGCAGACTCACTTAACTCGTCTGCCATCGCCCCGTTGCACCACTTTAACTTGCTATACTAGTTATGAATCGAATACGCTAGTTTTTAAAGGTTTGAAAGTTCTCTTTAGTTATACTTCTAGTTAAAATGTACATAACTACTCTTTAGTTAAAATGTACACATATCCTTATGGATATATGTATATTTTAACGTCATGTCGTTCGCGATATGGCGTTAAAATACCTTTATAGGTATAAACTTGATCTCATTTGGTTTTCAATTTCAAACCAATCAAGGCTTTCAGACTACTTTGCTTCAATAGGAAATTGAATTTCATCCATAGATCGACGACTTTAGGTGGCGTACCGAGGTCTGTCTCACAGTTCGCTGATTTGGAGCCTAGATTTAATTTGGTTTTCAAACTGATAACGTGATTTTTTTAATTCCATATTAAGAAAATAGTTTGTTTTTATCACAATTTTTGAATATGGTATACTTGGCGGTAGAGCTCTTTTTCTGTCTAGGAGTCCGTCTACTCTAACTGATTTCTGTCGCCTAACAGCAGTGCCTGCGCTGCTGTGTTCCGGTCTGAAGGGTATAGTGAATCAGTATAATTACTGTGTGTATACAGAATGTGAGGCGTTCCATCTTAGTTGTCTGAAGCGACAATGCACCTGTAGCCTTCTTTGCTTGAAATTGGTTACAGGTGTCTTTGGCCGCGGTAGAAAAACTAGTGATCTCCCACCGGGCAAAGTGTTTAGTCCGGGAAGCGGCCAACGTTCTGTGTGGTAGTATTGAGCTATTCTATATATACTGGAGTACTTCGAAAATTTCGCTATCGTTATTTAAGCTTCGGTTCGTTCGACGAAAGCGTCGCCACATGTCCATGGGCTGCAGTAGCTACTAATCATCAGGTGGACTGTACGTAAGTGTGTCACTTCAATTTCATAATAAAAAATATGGAAACAAATGTGACTAACGAGCGCACAGTCTAGTTTATGGCAAGTGGATGCAGTGGCCCATAGACACCAACATCTGTACTCGATTAAGAATGAAAATGTAGCTGTACCCCTGAGGACGCCTCGTTACCAGTAAAAGGGGTCTCTGGTTTTGTTGTTCACCATACATTACCATCTCAAAAGTGAGAGGAGGCCTGTGCCCTGCAGTGGGACGTGTATCGGCTGTAACTTTACTTTACTCTTTATACAAAACAACGCAACATTAAAGTGCTATTTTATGCTAGTATTCTGTGAGAACGTGGTCCTTTCCCGGTCAAGCCGTTACAACCAGAATATAGCTGCAGATGACTCTACCACGTAAGACAATGCCTGCTACACCTTAATTCTAATTGTAAATAAAATAAAATATGTATACAATGTTGTGATATCAGAACTTTATATTAGATATGAGTGTTTTGTCGCTATATATATTCTCCCCGTTTGAGAGCTTAGCAGATTTTTACGAGAAGGTAGCAAAAGACATGAATTTATTTTTTGATTTCTAGGAGAGATAAATCTTTTATGTGCAACGCTACAGTGTAGACACTGGCGTCTCCGAATCACAAAGGTACCCGTATTCACAGTATCAGACACTATTTATAGAGTACATAAATTATATTGAATAAAACCCAGCATTTTAAAAAGAAGACTAGTTATGCTTATTAACATTACTAATACTCTTGTTAACCACTTCAAGTAATCTTAAAATGCTTGTGTTTGAGAGTAGTTCACGACAGTATTCGTAGGCGTCGAATGGCGGAAAATATTAGGTCCTTACATATGAAATTAGCGTTTTGTCGTACTGATCACTTTGATCTGTAATATCTCCTCTTTGGTTAAGAATTCCAAATTCAAATTTATATATTCATTTAGCGGGTACATTTGAATTTTAAAAACAGTCATTCATTTGTTTTTTCCTCATTATTTTATTCTTTGGCGTCGCTTATTACCGCACAACGGAAAACATGAAATATTGGTATATTTACGAGTACGAGTTCTACCGTGGCATCAGTACTGCACAAACAGCTCGAAGGATTATTGATGTGTACGGCGCTGGTGTCGCAAAAGAAAGCGTGGTACGTTTTTGGTTTCAACGTTTTCGTTCTGGAAATTTCGATCTTCAGAACCAACCCCGTGGACGGCCGGAGACCAAAGTGGAAAATGAAGAATTAAAGGCTATTGTGGAAGCGGATCCATCACAAAGCACTTCAGACATAGCTGCAGGCTTCGGGGTAAGTGATAAAACTGTATTAATCCACTTGAAGCAAATCGGGAAAGTAAAAAAACTTGAACGATGGGTACCTCATGAATTGAGTGAATCGAACTTGCAAACACGCGTCGACTGCTGAGTTACTTTGCTCAACTGACACAATAATGAAGGGATTTTAAATCGAATCATTACTTGTGATGAAAAGTTGATACTTTACGATAATCGGAAGTGCTCGTCGCAATGGCTAAACCCTTGAGACCTAGCCAAATCCCGCCCACTAAAATTGAGTCTGAAAAATTTAGTTGTGAGTGTTTGGTGGACTAGTGCCGGTGTCGTTCACTACAGTTTTCTAAAATCTGGCCAAACGATTACGGCAGATATCTATTGTCAGCAATTGTAAACCATGAAGAAGAACAAGCTGCTAAACACTGCTGCTTCACGACAATGCAAGACCACACACTGCACAACAAACAACCACTAAGTTAGATGAGCTACAATTGGAATTTCTGCGACATCCACCGTACTCCCCGGACCTTGCTCCAACAGATTACCATTTTTTATGGAATTTGGAAAACTTCTTACAAGGAAAAAAATTCAACCCGATGCGGCAGTCCAAACCGCCTTCAAAGAGTTTTTATTGATTCTCCCCATGGTTTTTTTAGTAAAGGGATCAATGAACTACCTATTGGATGGCAAAAGTGCATAGATAACAACGGTGCATACTTTGATTAATTAATAAATTTTACAAAAAAAATTGACTTTATATTCCTCCCGTACAAAACGCCAATTTCATATGTAAGGACCTAATATAATAATAATATAAAATATAAAAAAGGCAATATTATAATATAAATGATCTTTTAATGTAAATATTATTATAAAAACATTGATATAGTGTCCTCCAGACCGAATTTCGGTCACTTGGTAGGACAGGAATAAAGTGCGAATGTGTACGCAAACATAAGTGCATTTTCTATTCCCTCACTCTCACAGTCCGACGGGATTCCTGACTCCGGGCTGCTACTGTGAATTTCATGGCAGAAAAAACACAATAATGATTTTGGCTCGACCCTGGATTTAAACCCGTGACCTCATGATTACTTGTGCTTGCTAACACTAGACAAACATGGCATTCTTGAATTATAAAGTATTGACATAATATTCTGCTGAGAAGTCGTCTACGTATCCAATTCAGCTGGGAAGTGTAAGGCGGTCGTTCACTAAATGAAGTGACGACCTCGTCAAGAACTTTGAGTGTAGCGTTCCCTTTATACAACGTACGTTGCTTTTAAATAAAAATAGCCAACTTTATCATCTCGGAGGAAGTGAAAATGTGATCCTCTGTCACCAACACCTTTTAAATGACAGACAATTAGTAATGTTCTTGAAATCTAACATCTACCTGAAAAAACGGGAAAATCGTAATAAAAATAAGTAAATTAACGAATTTTCGTTTCGGCTCGGACCAAATAATTGACCTTCAGTGGGCTCACCTTGAGGTTAGTGTTACGGACGCACACATTATTGGTCAAAGTAACGAATAAAATATATGCATAAGAAATATATGATATAAGAAATAAATAAGAATACATAGCACTAACAAATAGGTTAAGACGAGAAATAACGAGATTTTATTTGAGAGAAAAAAGGGTAAATATTTATAACGAATAGGTGTCTTTAATTATATCTTATTACGAACGTTTAACGCCAAAATCTATAATGCTTCGCAAAAACAAGACCTCACTAAAGAATTGGAAGAAGCGCAACGCATCTGTAGCCTTTGTTTGAAGTTGGCTGTAGGTTTGTGTCCATTGGCTATAGTCACCACTTGTCATCTGGTGGACTGTCGCTTCAGTTTTATATAAAAAAAGGAAACTTTAATGTCTTATAAAATGCTAAGTTACAATTTCTTTTAAAAATTGCAAATAAAACAAGGCAAATCTAGGCAAACTTTTGCAATAACATCTTTGCCATTAAATAAGAAACGTGGCAGTTTCAAATAAAGTTGATGAATTTTATAGATATTGTTAAAACTACAGAAGGCATTGTAAAAGGGAGAAAAATCCTCCCTGGATGTGAGGAAAATTTAAACCTAGTCATAATAATTACAAGAGAATTAACAAGAAGAAAGTATAAAACTAAAACCTAAATTATCGAATGAAGATAAAATAAAAACGTAATTTTCAAAACTGACATGAAATTTCTTATGGCGCTGACAGTAAAATATAGAGTGAATGTATAAAAAGATACAAGTTATGGAAACAAAAAAAAAAAGCCTCAGGTACCAAGTAAACGTGACTCGACTGTACGAACAAATATGGACGTAAATCCCTTAAACGTATCACGATTTTCAACTTTGTGAGGCAGCTCAGGGACTGGACGTTTGCCTTAAATTTCACAATTTGCGAGCAATTCTAGTCTAGTCTACGGCGGTAGCTGATCTAAAATAGTTAATTGGAAATAAATGTGTAAAACGAACATGGTACAATGTAAATCTAAATCACTTTGTTTTTAGCCGCCTTAAAAAAATGGAGGTTGTTCTCGATTCTACTCTTTGCTTTTTTGTATGTATGTTACGCGATATTCGTTAATAGTAAACCGATTTTGATAATTCTTTTTTTAAATAAGTTGTAATTCAGGGGTGGTTCCATATAATTTTAAAATAAAATTTTAACCTTAAGGAGTGGTGAAATAGGTGATGATGTAGTAAAATGTAACTATTAAGACTACTTTTGGTTGTTACCTTGAACTTGTGATGTTTCTTAGTCCACTCAAAAGCATAAAATAAATCTACTTAGAAAGTAAAATCGAAAAAAAACTCACATAATAGCTTCTAAATTCGGGGCTTTAATTTTTCAATACACTATGTCTTACCACCGACCTAAGAAGATATTATGTGAAAATTATTTTAATTTATTTTGTATTTGAAGTTAGTGCTTTTTTGAGTTTTTAAATAGTTGTAAATTTTAAAAGTTTACGTCAAGTCGTACAGTAAGCAATTTAAAAAAATCCCATACCAGTATTTTCTCCTGTATTTCAAAGGAGGAGTTACACAACATGGACAAACATCCGGACCCGGAACTGTTATTTGTAGGCCTTATGAGCACTTATGAATATACGCAACGCCACAGCCAAAGCCAAAATTATTTTATCATCATTATCAGCCTGCGTCAGTCCACTGCTGGACATGGACCTCTCTCAAGGCGCGCCTCTGAGGCGCTTAGACGCATCCAGTTGCTTCAAGCCGGCTTGCGCAGATCTGGCCAGGGGACGTCCTATACTACGTTTACCTAAATGCGGTCTCCACTCTATGACACGCCTACTCCAACGGTTATGTGTGTGGATGTGACCAGCCCATTGCCACTTCAGCCTGCAAATACGGAAGGCTACGTCCGTGACCTTAGTTCTCCGGCAGATTTATTCGTTAAGAATCTTATCCACCAGAGAAACTCCGAGCATAGCTCTTTCCATCGCCCGCTGGGTGTCTTTGAGATTGTAGTAGTTGATGATGCCTTTAGTGTCCACGTTTCAGCATCATAATTGAGTACAGGCAGGACACACTGGTTGAAGACTTGCGTCTTCAAGCTTTGCGGTATTGGCGACGAGAAGACCTGACAAAGCTTCCCGAATGCTGCCCAGCCCAAATGAATCCGGCTATCGGCTTATTTCTTGAAGTTATTACTATCTAACTGCACTATCTAGCCAAGGTATAACTCTTGAACAACTTCAAGAATCTCACCATCAACGATAATCGGATCTGGTATGACATGACCGTTAAACATGACTTTTATCTTATTTAAATTCATACACAGTCCGACCCGTTGGGAGGATTCATTTAGGCTGCTCAGCATGTCTTGTAGTTCTTGGGAATACCTGCACCCAACTTCAAGCAAATAAGGCTACAGATGAGGACTGGCATCTGGCGGCAGAAATAGGTAAGAAGGTGGTACCTACACAGATGGACTCCTTTGCAGAAAATGAGTTCTACAAAAGAGTATATTAAAAATAAATAAAATATAGTATGGGTGGTTAAATTCCATCTGCCTACGCTATATTTGGAGTTGATTTGCAAATTAATTATCCCTTTAGAGATTATGGACTGCTGTTATCATCCATTTTTTTAGGACACCACATTGCAAAGAAATTAATAGAATCCACCAACCCCTTTCGTCCTGTGGGTGTCATAAAAGGCAACATAATATGAGAAATACTAGAAAAATGAAATGGCTTCCAATAGATGGTGATATTGATGTAATCTCGTAGATGCTAAGAATGAAATCCTCCGACCAGCAACACAAAAAGTGTGGCAATTACGAAAACTCCTCTTTACAATAAGGAAAGTTCCTAGTATATATTTATAAATTGTTTGCTATATAGTGTGGTCGTATGTTATTTCAAGTAAATTAAAAAAAATGTATAAGCCGTGGTAGAGATATAAGCACTCTCCATAAAATTTTATAGTATTAAGTAGAAAATTTCAATTTAAAAATAATAGCAATTTTAAGAGCTGATTTGTAACGTGTTCAGTGTTGAAGAAGTCCTCAACTAAGAAAAAGCGCGTGCCTAGCAGTGAGACGGATGTTTTATATTGAAGTATAGGTGACAAACGAATACATATATATCCTTGATTAAGAAATGCATATTCCTTGAAAAACCTGAGAACTAAGATGAATGCTTCATTATCAGTAATAAGGGTTTCCTATTTACGTCACTCACCATACGAAACACAACTGTATTATGTTGATATATCACGCTGGTATTCTGTGCAATCGTGGTACTTCTCCGGTCGTGTTGACCTAATCTTGACGCAGCCATAATAGTAGGGCTCTAAAATGTTACTTGTGCAGCCTACATGTTATCTTACTTTTTCTTACTTTTTTAAAATATGTACATACAAAATCATTTATTGTATGCGTTAGTAAAAGGAGCTTGTTACTATAGACATAAATCCATGTTAATGCGGGAAAGCTCTTTGATATTACGATATGATGCGTATAGCGGTGTTTGAGAGACCGACCGGCTTATAAGATAATTTCTTGTCTTTAGTTATAGGATCCTAACTTGCTCTACAGCAGGGTATATAGAATTGAGAATATATATAGTTCGTATATTATATATGGTTTGGAGCGTTGCAGATACACTTCGCTGGGTTTTTTTTATAGGATAAGGGTGATAAACGAGCACACAGTCCACCTGATGGTAAGTGGCTACTGTGGCCCATAGACATCTACATCTATCCTCGATTACGAATCAAAATGCAAATGCGTTCTCACCCGTAAGGACTAAGATGGAATGCCTCCTTTCCAGTAGTAAAAAGGGTCTCCAGTTCTCTATACTCACCATACGAAACACAGCAGCGTTAAGCTGCTATTTTACGCTGGTATTCTGTGAGAGCGTGGTCCTTCCCCGGTCGAGCCGACCCATTCGTGGGTTGGTGGGAGGCGAGTTGCTTGTTCGGAAACTAATGTCTAATGTCGTTTATATTATATCGTTTGTACAAACAGAGAACATTTTTCATTACAAAATCCGTATTATGAAAATATTTCTGTAAAAACTTATACGACCTTGTTTTGTAATGTTTTATTGATAGTTTCTGGTTTAAACAATGGTTTAAGAAGAGTTTTCTTGCGAAAAAAAGTCGGTTCACACGAAACCCTGCGTATGTGAGCGACTTTTGATAGTGTTCTAGTGTTGAATCTTAATAAACAGCTATTTTAGTCCTCAGCCAAGAAGCGTTTATCTAATTTAGAATCAAATAAAAAGCATATATCTTGTTCATCAATGGGTTTGTTTATGCGTTCACACAAATATTTTGGTTCAGGGGTGATTTTTGATAAATTATTCCTTCGTTGATTAAAAACTTTGAAAAATAAGTATATTATCATTCCGTACCGTCGTGTGGATGTCATTAGAGGCAACAGAGGGAAACAAACTAGAAAATGGGTAGCATCGGCTTCCTAATAACAACTACAAAATAAAATAAAAACTGCGGTTGCCAATCCGTCTGCCAAGCGTGTCAATTAAGGAAAGTATCATCGACTAATGGCACCTAATGGTGACGCTTGTATATACATTAACATACATACGAATTTGAAAAGAAAATCTGGATTATAATATAGAAAATAATTAAATGAAAATTGTTTGAGACGTGAAACTGAATCAATGCACTGTTTGAACTTAGTCAATTATTATCTGCTTAATTTAATTGAAATCGGACAATTAATTTCAGATAAGATGGCAATAAAATTGCGTCAGAGTCAGTGATAAGAGGGCTACGCTATGCTCCAAATATCAGCGTTACATACGAGTAAAATACATTCCATTTGTAATGTAGAAGGAATACACAAATCTAAGCCTGCTCGTTCCATTTGAATCGGTTGAATAGAACTTCTGTATAGTATAGATTCCAGTAGCAATATAATAAGGAAGATTATTGGCACTGCATCAAAAATACATGAAGAAAGAAATTGCAACAAATAATGCAAATTGCAAAAAATGTCCTTAAAAATATTATTTATTTATTTATATAATTTGTAAAAACATATTTGTTTATTCACACGGTTAATGGACATACGTAAAACGTTAAATTTTAATAGAATTTTAAACAATTGAAAACTGATTTTCTTTGTGAAAACGTACATTTTTTATTATTTATGTAAATCCTTTAAATAACTCTCGCAACAAAGACATGATAATTCTTTGAAAACATCCATTTGATTCCTTGTCATTCTGAAATTTTTAAATAAAAAAGTGTGTCCGAGCTTAGTGAGAAAAATCTTCGAAAGCAGATCGAACTGGGATTGAAAGCTCAATGTCTATTTCTTACTATAAATGTTTTAAGAAAATTTGTCTATCATGTTTATGTTTTCAAAGTACCTAACAAAAATATTTTCTCACATAAAAAAAATATTCGAGGCATTCATATTATAATAACATTATAACGTAAGGTACTAAAAATGAATAATATTGTCATGTGATGACGACGTTAGAGAATCCATCACCCCACTTTGTCCCATGGCTGCTGTAAGTGGTGACAAATGGAAATGTGTTAAAAAAATTACGGCTTCCGATAGATGATAGATGATGATATATTATGATGAAAGGAGATGGCGCTATAACTATCTCACTTACCCTAGACGTAAATAGTCAAACCGGCGACGGGCAGCAGCAGCATCAAAGGTGCTGCGATCTTCAACCCGTCTGCCAAGCGTGAAGATTGAAGCAAATTTTCATTGCAACGATAGAGACTCTTGTTCAGCGGTTGACTTTTACTTGCTAATGAAAAAGAAAGAAGATTTTACTGTAAAATATATTTTTGAGCCACGGTAGCTCAGGGGTTAGGCGCTCGTCTTAAGATTTTACCGTCGCCGGTACTAATGAAACCATTTACAGCAATTTTTAGTGCTGACTTACCATGTGATTTTTGGTAAAGAAAACATCGTAAAAACCAATACAAATACTTGTTCCGAGCGGGATTCGAACCCGCGGCCCTTACCACCGTAACTCATTGCATAGCCACTGCGCCACGGAGCCGTTGTATGTAAACCTCCACCATGCTACAGGATGTAATCCTTGTGGGTGTGAATTTTTTAATAAATATTTTTTATAATATTTATATATTATATTACAAATTCAGCTAAGGGTAATTGATTTCTAATATTAACGGCGTGCCGTGAGGTGGCGCCATAAGAGAATTCATCACCCCATTTTATGCCATAGGTAGGGATAATTAGCCGGGAGTTAATAAGGTGTTAATTGAAAGAGTTATGGAAGAAACTGATGGAAAAATTTGGGATGTGCAAGCTGGATTTAGAAAAGGGATGGGGTGTACGGATCAAGTCTTTTTCATGCGCATGATTGCGGAAAAGTTTTTGGCCAAAAACCAGAAAGTTTTTTGTACGTTCATGGACTTGGAAAAGGCATTTTTTATAGGTTAGGGTGACAAACGAGCACACAGTCCACCTGATCGTAAGTGGTTGCTGTGACCCATAGACATCTACATCTATCTTCAATAAAGAATCAAAATGCAGATGCGTTGTCACCCGTGAGGACTAAGATGGAATGCCTCTTTTCCAGTAAAAAGGGTCTCCGGTTCTCTACACTGACCATACGAAACACAGCAGTGTTAAGCTGCTATTTTACGCTGGTATTCTGTGAGAGTGTGGTCCTTCCCCGGTCGAGCCGACCCATTCGTACTACAACTATACTACTAATATAGCTGCAGCATGGCTCTACCACGTATAATATGATAGAGTGGACAGGAATGTGTTATGGCAAACACTTAACTCATTTGGTTTGAGCGCTGGTTTGATACAGGCATTAAGGTCTCTTTATAGGGACTCTAGTGCTTGTGTCAGGATCAATGGGGTCTACTCGGACTGGTTTGGCATTCAAAAAGGTGTCAGACAGGGCTGTGTAGCTTCCCCGTGGCTGTTTAACCTATTTATGGACAGTTGTTTGCAAACTTTGAAAATTGAAGAATGTGGGTTGAGAATGGGTGTTAACTCACCCATTAGATTTAACACTGAACATTAGGGTGTTAACTCATCCATTATGATTTAGAGTGGGGATGGGGTACGGATAAAGTCTTTTCTATGCGTATTATTGCGGAAAAGTTTTTGGCCAAAAACCAAAAGGTTTTTTGTGCTTTCGTGGACTTGGAAAAGGCTTATGACAGAGTGGACAGGGATGTGTTATGGTAAACACTGAACTCATTTGGGTTGAGCGCTGGGTTGATACAGGCATTGAAGTCTCTATATAGGGACTCCAGTGCTTGTGTCAGAATCAACGAGGCCTACTCGGACTGGTTTGGCATCCATAAAGGTGTCAGGCAGGGCTGTGTGGCTTCCTGTGGCTGTTCAACCTATTTATGGACAGTTGTTTGGAAAATTTGAAAGTTGAAGAATGCGGGTTAAGAATGGGTGAGTTGACCGTCAAATGCCTTTTGTACGCCGATGATCAAGTCATATTTGCATCGTCGGCGGCCGAGTTGCAACGATGGTTACTTTAATGAACTGGTCATTAAAAGAAAGGGTATGAAAGTGAGCGCAAGTAAGACGAAAGTGATGGTTTTGAAAGAGAAGTAAGCAAAACGTTATGTGAAATAAGAATAGAAGGGAGATGATTGAGCAAGTGGATGAGTTTGTATATTTGGGATGTTTATTTAGCAGGGATGGTAGATATGATAAGGATATAGAACGACGAGTGAACGTAGGAAATAGAGTGAATGGGGCTCGCTATTATGAAGAGTCAGAATTTGTCAAAAAAGGCACGTATGGCAATTTATAATGCTGTGTTAGTCCCTACTTTAATGTACGGTAGTGAAAGTTGGGTCTGGCAGAAGAAGCATGAGAGTAGAATAAATGCTTTAGAAATGCGGTCATTAAGGAGTATGCTAAGGCTGAATCTGAATGACAGGATGAGAAATAGTGTGATAAGAGAAAAGTGTAGTTTGCAAGATGACGTTGTGATTAAGAAAGGAATTGCTAATTCATACATGCTGTCTTTGATTTTGATATATATATATATATATATATATATATATATATATATATATATATATATATATATATATATATATATATATATCAATATTATATACACATATATATATATATATATATATATATATATGTGTGTGTGTGTATATAAATGAATGTATATATATACATGTATTATTTTAAGACTAGCCAAATTAAACGTGACCGTGCTTTGTAGCATTCCTTGGGGGAGGCCTATGTTTAGCAGTGGACTTGTGATTGGCTGTAATGATGAATCATTCATCTCTTATAATCAGACTTATTCTGAACCTTAAAAGAGTTATTGCCAAGGCAAAGTCAGAGCACATAGGCAGAATTGGCGAGAAACTCGTTCGCCTTCCTTCGGGAACCCGTGCATTCTGGTCTGTCGCCTGTAGTGTAGCCACCACAATAGTATATATTAGTGTTAAGGTAGAATAAGTTCGGATCAGTATAATTAAAGTTATAGAAGCATCAACATGTCTCTTAATTCACAAGACCTTTCCTACATATATCACATGGCGACTCTGCCAGGCGGTGCGCTACAATGTACGCGCACCGCCGGGCTTATATAAAGAGAGAAAATTAAAAAATAAAATAATGGAAATCATCATGGAAAAATATATTATAACGGAATGGACGCAATACCGGATGTGACGAAAAACAAATAAATATGAATACAAGAAGAGGCCAATAATAATTGTATAGGAACTAACTAAAAATTAAAAATATAATGACCAAAGTTCAAAATTCAAGAAACGGCAGATTAATTTTAAAAGGAAGTAACAGTTGTACTTTTGCAAGCTTCGTCCAGAAGAATATGAAAATTGAGCCACAAAGAAAAAGAAGAAAATTTGAGGTAACATCAAATGAGCATATTTTTCGTCATTTCTTTTAACATTTCTTAAAAAGTTTTAATTATTATAAAAAAGTTATGTTTTAAAATTTTGTATTTAATATAATATGATAAAGTTGAGTTTATTAATCAGATACTTCACGATTTAATTGATACCTTAATATATTTATTAGTGCACCTGCTAAAAAAAATCATAATGCAATATTAAAAATTAAGTTACTTTTTAAGCTCTCTTGTATGTTGTTGGCACAAGACGATTTTATATTCAATTTTATACAGTTATTGTTTATTGTTATATATTCTTTTTATTACTGTGTCCTGCAAAACCTACTTAAATTTACCATGATTTATCATCAATTAATTTTTCGTATGGTTAAAATAATACTAATGATATATTCCGCTGTTATTTTTTTTTCTGTAGTAAATTTTATTTAAATGGTAGTATTCAATTTTGAAAAGGGTTTTAAACATTCGCTATTGTTAAAAGTTTTTTTTTCTTCTCTAAAGGCAATGAACCTTAAATTTATATGCTAACCTACAAAAAATTAAAATTGTTCTTTTAAATGTTAAAATAAATTAATGTTTTGTTATATAAACTTGGTAGTAGTTGTAGTAATTTTTCAATAATGTTGTGTATACGAAAAAATAAACATCATATTTCTTGCAAAAGTAATTTATAAAATAAAAAGCTAATGTATTTTTCGATGTATGTAAAATTAATAAAACTATTCACGATGTAATGTATCTTAACTTCTGTATAAATTCAAAAATATTTAAAACTATCACTTTAAGGTACATTTTACTTTACTTGCATTCATATTATAACAGTTTATACAAGTTATCTTAAAATTAGGTGTTAATCACACTGTGTGGTCATAGTTCTATGTAATCGCAAACGTTTCCATATACATACTTTAGTAATTAAAACAAGGTGTCTCAAATCGCTTGCGCTGCTAGGAGGGATTGCAATTTGTATTTTGATCTGTCTCTTGTTATGTGATTATGTTATTGTTACTGAAAATGATTACGTTGTTGACTTCTTTGTTCTGTATCTTAATATGAAATGCAATATTTTATTTTTGGTTTAATATTGATTAAACTTTTAAATCATAGATAATTAATATGAAATGCAATAATTTATTTTTTGTTTATTGATTAAACTTTTAAATCATAAGATGTTTGAATATCTAACTTACTTATGTGGATTATGAAAATAATAACTTCCTTCAAAACGATTTAGAAACTCAATTATATTATGTATACAATTAATTAATTTCAATTTTGTTGTGCCCATATTGTGAGCCTCAATCCCTGACTGACAATGATATACCTAAATATTATAGGAGACTGTATAATATAAATTTGTAAAGATGGAGTAGATTTGGCTAAGTTACGAAATACGGAATTATAAATCAAAAATATTGATAGTGTGGTGAGGAGAGGGTAAAGAAAATTATCGGAGGTTAGCATATCCACATACAATCGGCCTGATCAGCTGAGAGTTTGAAAACCTAATAACTGATTAATTTTTAAACACTTTTAAATCCGAACAGGATTCGTTAAAAACCAGAATGAGTTCTAACTATTGTTATTGAGTGAAATAAGAATTTATCAAGAATTGTATGGGAATATTGTCCATTATCTTGATCATGTATGTACGCGAGTCGTGTGAAAGTTATGATACAATTAAATAATAAATTATATGAACTGAAACGCTATAAATGTAAAGAATTGATGAAGTGATATTGGTCATTGTCTTGATCATGTATGTACGCGAGCCGTGTACGTGAAAGAAATGACACAAATATTGAATGAATATGTAGCTAAAATGCTGTGAAGTAAAATGAAAAATAAATAATTGTTAAACAAGAATGAAGTACAAATATATGAAGAAAAAGGAATAAAGAGAAGTATTGAGTGTGAAAAGAGATATGATAATGAAAAATATATGTATTAAAATGTCGGAACTAGATGACTTGTCTTAATGATTAAGATAGGAATAAAAATAACATAAATGTTTAGGAAAATCAAAACATAATAATATTATATTATGTTATGTTACATAATTGCCTGATTATGTCAATTACTATAACTAATGTGACTACTCATTTTTTACGTGCCAAAGGGTTTAGCTAAACGCCCTCATAAATCTAGACATTATGCCTTAGATTATAGTTTTCATTTAGATATTCTTTAATTATGTTTAGAATAGTTTTTAGGTTTGATAAAAATAGATAACTTTATTTTTATTTTTTTGTCGGTGGGAGGTGTGTAGCCACCACAATAGTATATATTAGTGTTAAGGTAGAATAAGTTCGGATCAGTATAATTAAAGTTATAGAAGCATCAACACGTCTCTTAATTCACACAAGACCTTTCCTACTGTCCAAGGGAATGTCTGTAAGCCATCAACACCATCTCTGCAAAGGGAGGATGACTCACTGGCCCACTCCGCAAAAGAGAAAGCCGACCTTTTAGGCTCCCTTTTTGCCTCCAACTCGACTCTTGATGACGGGGGGAACACACCGCCGATCATCCCGCAGTGTGAGTGCTCTATGCCTGATGTGCAATTCACATAATGCTCAGTACGCAAAGCACTCCTCTCCCTGGACATACACAAGTCGAGTGGGTCTGACGGAATCCCGCCAATTGTGCTGAGGACGTGCGCTCCAGAGTTGGCACCGGTTCTAATGCATCTTTTTCGGTACTCCTACTCCTAGGCGTTGTGCCGAATTCATGGAAGATAGCGTGCACTGATGCCTCGATGAAAAGGTGACAGCTCTTATCCGTCCAACTACAGGCCTATCGCCATCACCTCCTTGTTCTCGAAATAATGGAGTCCATTATTAACTGCCAGCTCATGCAGTACCTTGAGGAGCACCCGCTGATTAGTGACTGCCAGTACGGCTTCCGTCGTTGTCGCTCAGCTGGTGAACTTCTTGTTTACCTAACACATAGATGGGCGCAGGTGATCGAGTCCAAGGGGGAGGCATTGGCCGTTAGTTTGGACATAGCGAAGGCCTTCGATCGGGTCTAGCACAAAGCGCTTCTTTCGAAACTTCCTTTCTATGGGCTTCCCGAGAAATTGTGCAATTGGATCACCAGTTTTCTGACTGATTGGAGCACCAAGGTCGTAGTAGACGGTGCATGCTCCGATTACTAGCCTATTAACGCTATTGTTCCACAAGGCTGCGTGCTATCACCAACGCTGTTTCTTCTGCCTATCAATGACATGTTGCAAACGGGTAACATTCATTGCTATGCGGATGACAGCACTGGTGGTACTCTATAAACAGGCCGTGCCAATATTTCTCGGGGAAACGTCGCCGAGTACCGGAACAAACTTGTGTCTGAAGTTGAGTCTTTGCTAAACAAAGTCTCGGATTGGGGGCGACTAAATCTAGTCCAGTTTAATCCTCAGAAGACACAAGTATGCGCGTTTACCGCTAAAAAACCCTTTGTCGTATCTCCACAGTTTCAGCACTTTGTTGCCTCAGCCATTATCGGAATCCTCCTCGGAAGCTCTCAAAAGCTTTATTGCTCAGCAGAGCGGGACAGTATTTCATGCCGGCACACCGCCTGCAACTATACAAGGCGTAAGTTCGGCCTCACATGGAATACTGTTCCCATCTCTGGGCAGGGGCTCCCCAGTGCCAGCCCCTTCCACTTGACCGCATCCAGCGCAGAGCGGTTCGAATCGTCGACGACCGAGTTCTTTCCTATCGGCTTGACTCACTGGCACTGCGTAGAGATGTTGCATCTCTTTGCGTTTTTTGTGAGGAATTGTTCGGACTAATTCCAGCCGCTCAATTTCAACATCGCACATTGCGACAAAACTCGCGATACCATCCATACCATTTGAATGATTGGCGGTCCACCACTGTGCGATTTAGAAGAAGTTTTCTTCCTCGCACAACTTCCTTGTGGAATCGATTACCACCAGCGATTTTTCCGGACCGATACGACTTAGGGACCTTCAAGAAAAGAGCCTACTCCTTTTTAAAAGGCCGGCAACGAATATGCAATTCCCCTGGTGTTGCAGTTGTTCATGGGCGGCGGTAGTCACTTAACATCACGTGAGCCACATGCTCGTTTGCCCCCTCTCCTATAAAAAAAAACCTAACTGCAAATTTCGCCGGCTATTGCAATATTCTTTGCTTTATAAGAAATCATTATATATATAAATTAACAATATCTTAATTATTGTTATTTCCGACGTTTCGGGTGCTTTGCAGCATCCATGGTCACGGGGGACTGAGGTGTTTGACTTCCTGATGTTAATGTCTATGAAATTAAATCTAGACGTTAATTCCAAATTCCAAACCACCGAAGTTGTATGAGTTACTAAAAATACATAAACCTAACCCTCCATTACTTTCAATAGTGAGCCAGATCGATTCGCCAACTTACAGATTGGCTCAACACTTAGCAAAATACTATCACAATGAAACTGGAGGGAAAAGAGATTTATTCTAAATAGATTGCACATTTTGTCAAGATCTTAAAATGGCACTACAAAACTAAAACTCTTTTTGCCATAAAATTGTTATTGCGTTTTTTTTTTTCAAAATGATCTTTGCAAGTACACTGCTGAACGTAAGCCTCCCCCAAGTAATGACACGGTCCTGAGCCAGCCGTATCCAATGACTTTCTGCATGTTTTATCAGGTCGTGAGGAGATCCAGTGGCAGTTCGTCCAACACTTCGAAAAAACACACAATATACGCACGCACGCACGCAAAAATTCCTACATAATAATACTTCTGTGTGCTGGAATCAAAGATTGGCTTTAACATAGTCATAGTAAGTAAGATGGACAGATGTTATCTCATAGACAAGTGACTCAGAGACAATTGCGTTAGATAGTTGATTATTGGTTATAGTCATCATCTTGCAGTCAGTATAGTCTCGTAATCGTGTAATTTTGGCACTGACGACTTTGACTTGTTAATTGTGGCATGGTATTACATTTATGCTTACGACTTTTGCTTCGTTTCCCTGGACTTGATTAGTATTGTGTAAGCTTTTTTGTTTGTATTAGCAACATTAATACGTTTCGCGACATTCTGTTTACGTTCACGTCAGAAGAATAAGAGAACATACATCCGATTTACGGTGAACGTCGTTGTAATGTCCCTGCCGGAGCCAGATTGTAACGCGACTGGTACTAAAATGTGGAGCGTCAACCAGATCACCACGTCTTCATCAATGTACACATGTCATACTCGCAAGTATGACATGTGTACATTGCTTAGTGCTCGTGAAGCCGATGGCAGATCTCAATCAGCTGGACTGTTAGCTTGTTTGCCACTCTATTGTTATAAAAGAGGCATTTTTAACAGTACGGGATTAGGATTGGAGTATTTTATAATCCAATTAAAAATCGCCTTTCTAACATAAAGTAAGTGCTTATGGAATTATTCTGTATTTTATGTCGTAAAAACAGTTTCTAATTGTAATTTGAGTGGTCAATACGGTTACCTTTTCAATTTTAGAAATTGTCATCAATAAACTTTAATGGATTAGAAGCACATCAACATCTATGAGATAAGTTCAAACAAATAAAAAGGCTACAGTCATTAAAGTTATTAATTGATCAAAGCTATGATCGATGCCACATTATTCTAATAGTTTTCTTTACCGTTGGTACGATATTCGTGACAGCTTTGTACGCACAAACTAGTTATCGTTATTAAGATTCTATCAAGAAAAATGAGACATAAGCAAAACAATGCATATTCATATTTGTGCAAAAAAAATTTAATGTGTATGAGACCGTTGTTGGCAATTGAATACTTTTATGGAAGATTTAGATTTCCCATAAATGATTTTTTTCTTCATGTAGACATACGAATAAAATTGCTTAGTTTATTGATTAGTTCAATGTGGGTTACAAGTTACTTTGTGTTTTGTGTTGCACCAATCACAAGACCCGTCATGGCGACTACAGCAAAGTTTGTTGATGAAATAGCATGGATTTTAATTGCCATTCAGTATCTAATGACCACGCTAATATTGGCCCTGTTTCAAAACAAAACCAATAAGATCATTGTGGAAAAGTTTGCTGATATTGACTGTGCACTACAAACAATTATTATTGACGATTTCTACAGCGAGTCACGCAAAGATGCAAATAAGTTAACAATTTTATATTTTGTATCTTGTATATTGTTTACAGTCTTTGATATGACCCTAGAACGTGACTTCCCAATACAATATGTAATTTATTTAGTGATTTATTTTGAACGAAAAATAGAGGTATTTATGTTTTGCCAAATTATTTCTATGCTGAGGCAAAGAATTTTGTTAATAAACAGTTATTTCGAACATTTTTTTAAAAATCGCAGAACTGCAGAGGAATCGGCCATTAAAAATCAAGCATGGGCTAATGGAAGTTTCAAATTCATAGGACAGGTTTCTTTAAAAAAGTTGAAAATGCAAAAGCTAGTTTGTGCATACAATAATGTGGGAGAATTGTGTTATTTGATTAACAGTGTTAACAATGTTTTTTTCTTAATGACTTTTATATCTGCATTTATTTATATAATATTTACATTCTGGTCGTCTTTATACTACCTTAAATCAAATGAAAATTTCACATCCTTGTTAAGGGGAATCGCCTTGAGCGGCGCTGAACTACTCTCAATTAGTATCATATCTTTCTACTGCGAAAGTATTCTTGTAGCAAATAATAGATTAAAAGCCTATTTAAATAAAACTATCAATGATTATAGTTTACCAAAAAATACGAGGATGCAAGCAAAAACTTTTCTTGAAGTAACGCTAGTGTGGCCTCTGCACATTTTTGTTTTCGACATGTTTCCAATTAACCTAAAATTAATACTGAAGTTTATAAGCGTGTGCACTTCTTCTATAGTTATTGTTGTTCAAATTTCTCACCTTATGTAAAAATGCTTAGCCTTAATAGGAGATATATCTCAGTTACACATATGTCGTCAGAAATTATTTATCTGTAGCATTCTTTGTTTGAAGCTGTTTATATTTGTCCGTCGGTTAACATTGTATGGAGCTCGTTTGTGTGATATTTAAAAGTGAAAAAAATTTACAATAAATCAAATATGTGATTAGTATACTTACTAAGTGTGAGCACCCTGGTGAGTACAAATATTTCTTAAGAATTGTACACTATTAATGTATATAAAAAAGAAAAGGCAGTTGATATTAGGTATATATATCTATTTATGTCTATAAATGTATATATGTATGTATGTGTGTTAAAGATACTTGATATATTATATGGATTATAATGTATGTGTTTGAATTCATATGATTAGTGTAATATATATACGCGTAATTTTAAAATGTGTCATATCCATTTCTATTTATTAAATTTCGTTATCTAAGCCACCTGTCACAAATTTTTAACCACGTCATGGGTTGACTGGCACTGAATGCTGGTATTAAGTCTGCTCTGAGATATCTATATGGTTAGTCAGTAATAAAGTTTTAGATAAATAAATATAAAAGCTTATCACAAGATTTTTCTTAATTTCGTGACAAAGTTTTATATCATATAAATTGTGTAATGAAATAAATTGATGGATTTTATTTAATTTAAAGTTTATTTCCTTCTTTTAGCGTTTAAATGAAAGCTTTATTTTAAAATGTTTTTTTTCTATTAATGTACTACACCAAATACTTTTCGAAATTTGTGACATTTATTTGACTAGGCATTCCAACTGAAAAATCGGTACCTACCATATTCGATTCTTAAGAGATATCGCTTCTTTAGACTAGGTAGAGATAGCTCAAAACACATTTTTAATGCATTCAAAATATTTGTCTCTTTCATGGTCGTCCATAACAATTTTCTTAGTTTTCTCCATCACTTTGGCCCAGTCATCCCTGTATTAGTTGCATTTTACAAACTCCTCCAGCGGATCCCACTTAGCAAATTATGAGGCGCCCAACGTTTACCATGAGCACGTGTCATTTGTCCATGTCTGCGGCACAGTGTGGTTGGGGTTCAGTTTTTCATCAATGAATATAACGTTATTCCAATTGGTTATGTTTTAAACTCTTTTTAAAAGAAAAAGTGGTAATTTTTTATATTTTGCTTTGTTTTAAATATTCGAATTTAAATAAGTGATAAAGAGCTATACATGTTGTAATGAAATACAGATTATTTCTATAATTACTTGGATTTAGGTAAAAGTTTATTTTAAATCGTGTGAGCACATTTGTACAAAGTTATTGCGGAATGATTAATGTGAAACATCAAAGCAATTATTATTTAATGACAAAGGTCATCCTTCTTTTACAATGTATTAGGTTAGTTACTACACTTAGGTAAGATTTTAGGTTAAGGTACTCGTTGGTCTCAGCTCAGGTATAATTCATTAACCAGCACTACATACAAGACATTAGCACCGTTACTGCTATGATTTAGCGAACTTTACCAATTACATCCAGGCTAAAAACTTGACCATAATTAACCATACCAAACAACTCTCTTAGATGGTTTTTAACAAAAATGTGGCTCCACTGTAACAACACTTCGATCAATCAATAATGACATCTCACGCGTTTTTGTGGGGTTCCTGGAAGTAACAAAACTTTAACAAGTAATAACACTGTTTTATTTGTTAATTATCTGCACAGGAACATCTTTCTCATTCGGCTTTCCTGTACAGAGGCCTGGGTAGTTTAAACTCTTGTTAGACATACGGAAAAGGCTGTCAAATATAACTCAAACTTATTACGGTGTCCACAAAAGCCAAATAGTTATCAGTTCTAAATATGCTGTACACTCTCCTCAATTGCCTCTGTTTAGCAACTCTTAAACAACCTATGCGTAATTTAAGAGAGACTTTATTTAACAGATTGTATCTAACCTAGCTAAAGGGTATAAACTTTCCATAAACTTTCATCGTAATTTGTGCCTTGTAAGTCCATGCTCTTTAAAATGTCACTGTTAGACATTTCACATTGTCCGTCGTGATAATATTTATTGGATAGAATTCCGATATTTTAGTACGATCACCTCGGCTCTTAGCGTGGCTGGACCAATACAGCTGAGAGCGAGCGAACCCTGCTTTGAACGTTTGCTGATTTATACGGCGGTAAAAATAACAGTATCACGTTAGCACTTGGACTAACTATTGTTATGAGAAGTACCATACTGTTTACATTAATCGCAGTAATTTTTACGAAGTAATATTCAAGTGGTAGAGCCATGCTGCAGCTATATTAGTGGTATAGCTGTAGCACGAATGAGTGGGCTCGACCAGGAAAGGACGACGCTCACAAAATACCGGTGAAATAGCAGCTTAACGCTGCTGTGTTTCCTGGTGAACTGGAGACCCTTTTTACTGGAATCGAGGCATTCAATCTTAATCGTCAAGGGTGAAAACGCATATGCATTTTGACTATTAATAGAGGATAGATGTAGGTGTCTATAGGCCACAGCAACCACTTACCATCAGGTGGCCTGTGTGCTCGTTTGTCACCCTGGTCTTATAAAAAAATAATATTTTAAGATGTCAAGCATTCAGGTTCTAGAATTAGGTAAAATATCCGTATCAGTCAGGTTAAAATAAATTTAAATGTTTATTTATTTAGTACCTGGATGACCGAGCTTTGCTCGGTATTTTTTTGAAATCGTGTTTTGGAAATTATATTTAAAAGGTATTTATAAGTAAACAATTGATTTTCTTGGTCTAACCTCAAACCAAACACTCATTGGCTTAGTGTTGCTTAACAACGCCATCTACTAAAGTAGCTTTAGTGTTGCTGTGTCGTTAGCAATTAGTTGCTCCCAATTAAAAAAAGTAGTATTACTACTTACAACAGATGTCAGGAAGAGTCATATTTTCAGTTTATGTCATTTTTTTTCGTGTTTTTTTTAATGACGGCACCTGCGCCATTGCACGTGTGGCGGCGCTGATATAGCTAGACAGAATTTTGTAACACGCACCGCACACTTGTGCCATTGCACCTGCGGTGGCGCCTGTGTTCAGATTTTGCGTGTATAAAACGGATGGAGCGGCCCGCCGTTAAGGGAGTCTTGGCTCTGGCGTGAACGGTAACTTGTCTTATTCCGTTTCTAGCTCATCCTTTACACTAGATAATTAATTAGTGCAAACGAATTAATTATTATTCTCAACTACAAAATTAGTCTCGGTACAATTTATAGTTTGTATTAAGTAATATAATGTAAATTAACCTTATTTAAAATAAAAGTCCTGCTGGGTTTATTGCTGGTTCTTCCCAGGACAGAAGTTTTATCCGAACCGGTGTTAGTAGTACTATATTGAATAAAATATTCTATTCTAAAATCCTTTTCATGTGACTCAAAACATCATAATAACATCCTTCATCAGAAGTGGAAATAAAGCTTTCCATTTAAGTTATCTATATTCTTATGTTCCTTTCTACATCAGAAGTGGGATAAAGTCCCCGTTATTGCCCACATATTATCTTCGAATAGTATGAGGATTATTACATTTGTGAAAGACTATAATTCATTTCGCATTGATGACGCATTGGTGGTGGTATCGCTATCTCGACATAGTTGCCGTTTTTGTAATGTGTGCAATGATTTGTGAGTGCCATGTCATACAGTTGCCGTTTCTTCAGAGAATCGTGGTGAACTTTGAAGCTCGGAATTCTATGGTGCGCAATACATTTATCTCCATCTCGGCGTATTAGTACGGCGCGATGGCTAGCTGGCGCGAGTGTGGCACGAACGCAGCGGAACCTGCAAGCTGTAGCGGGTTTATCTGAGGTGGCCGTATCGGCGCGTCCATGACCTTAATGAAGTCTGGGATGGTAGAGCATTGTAATACCAAGCGTTAATATCTGTTAGCAGGTGGTGATAACTGATAAACCGTATGCTGTTTACTGTCAACCGCACGAGGACGTGCGAGAGTCAGAGGTGCGCGTCTAGAAAATACAGAGATGTTGCATCACTCTAGCGGAGTAATTCTTCTAGCGCAGGAAAGAAGGATGGTTTTGTTGGGAGGCTGGTCTGCGTTGCACTGGGATATGTCGTGTTGTTGTTCGTTTGCATACTTTGGTGTTATCATGTCACTACGTCCCTCACGTTACACTACTGTGTGATTGTGACAGGGACATGTTTGCGGTGTGGTCGGACTGTAATTGTTCCATACTGAATTGAAAAAAAAATTGAGTAAGAAAAAAATGGTTTTTACTATCATTGCAAGGCTTGTGCTGGTTCAATGTTATGGCTACAGGGAATAGTAATTCCGAACTAGCATGAACAGTACTTGAGAAAAAAATAGTTCTGTACGGTACACCTTCAAATGATATATGATATAAGAAAAAATGATTTTATTTAAACTTAATAATGATATTGATACAAAATTGATAATGACATTGAGATAAATTTGATAATGATAAAGAACGCGTCCGCCGTGTTCGGAATGACAACGCGACTGCTTGAAAAATAAAGTAAATGACGCAAATAATGTTGACCTAAATAAATTGCTTACTAACAAAAACGTACGGTTGCACTATACATGCTCCCGGGCGAGAGATGAGAGTGATAAGATAGATAGAACACAACAAAAATGATATAAGATAAAATAATAATGATCTAAGATAATGATAAAGTTAAGAAACTGTTATAGTTAGTAAAATGATATCACTAATAAACAAGATAAAATTAAGTAGTTAAAGATCCATGTCCAGATCTATTTTGCTAGTTGTAAGTCACTCAAGCACACTCTCGCGAATACGAGTGAGGTGCCTTTATTTTGTACACGCGCACTTTACAATGATATGTCTTGATTGGCACTGACATTATCACTTGTACAAGCACTAGGAATGTCTTGAAGAGATAGCCGTGGTGCAGGCTCCGGCGGCTGCAGGCGCCGGAATCGGCCGGCATGCTCGTCGCACTCGCCTCCAGAGTACCGCTACTCCTGCTGCTCTGAATGCTCCCACTAACAAGTAGATAACGACATAGTGGTGTAAGTCGTGGGTTGACAGCTGATTGAATTCAACATCTATGTCTTCTCTTTTCATATGATCGATTTGACGTCCGATCTCCTCAAGGACGCTTGTCGTGCCTTCCTATGGTTGGCTTGTCTCACCTTTACTGATAGTGGTCAAGTTGATTATGTTGTTTATAGGTGGAATATCTATAGCCATTAAATCGGGGTGTGCGCATTGTGTTTATGTGGTTGTTGTGTGGATAGATCATGAATGAGTCTCCTTGAGTACGCAATTATTCCTGACTGATAAGACGCCGGCTTGCTGACGCGCTCCAAAGTAACTTCATCGCCGTATATGAATGGAAGAGTGCATTGTTCGCAGCAGAAAAATATACATATGTATTTATATTGTTGAGCGCATTCCATGAATTTTCAAATTTTTTAATATTCGTTAGGCATTTGTCTGTTGAATGATTTTTGATACACAAATTTTGTTCGTTTTGCATATGATAAACAGGGCCTCGTAGCTCACAAAGTTTCGTGACGAGATCTGAATGTAACATGATTGTAATTCGGCTTCAGTCATAGGTATATATGAGTCTCTTTGGATGTTTATAGCGAAGTAATCAGAGATGGGAATTATGTTTATCATATTATTGCCGTTATTGAGGAATGGGTAAAACTCTGTAGATGTCATAGCTCTGGTTGTGTGGTATTTTATTTCGAGTGAAAGGTTTTGATATGTGACTTCACTCTCATTAAATGATAATTTGCTACGCCGTTGTGTATATCTTCTATAGGCAATGATGGATCTTTTGTTATATGTCCAGAAATGATGCTGAGTTCACCTTTAACTGATCTGGTGATAGATATATATATCGAATTTTCCTGATAAATGTCGGTAACAGTATCGAGCAAGGTGTTGTATCCTATTCAAATTAATTAAGATGTTGTTTGATATTACAGATCGATACCTCGTAAGTATAAGAGTCAACTACATAATTCAAATTTACAGGAGCGCCTGTCAAAGATTAATTGTATAACTTTTTTCAGTTTTGATCCTAGAATGTTGATTTTTTAAATTCGTACTACTTTAAGAGTTGAGACCCTTAGATAATAAAATAGTAGACCTATTTTAGTGAGTTTCACGATAATGAAGTTGACTTAGTATACATCATAAACTATGACCTATAATGAGCTGACTGCTGAATACACTGAGTTTACAATGTATTTGTATATTTACCATATCTTGAGGAAAAGTATTTTAAAATGTAATAAAAAAAGTTTAATATGAAAAGTAGTTTATAAAACACAAATACAGAAATGTATTTCATTTTCTTGGATTAATTTACTGACATTGAATCTACAGTATAATCGATAATAAATTAGTTGGTTTCATTATACACTGATTTTATTGTCCAAAATCAGTTTGATGGAGTAGCAGTAAATTGATATATCTGTAAAATAATCGCTTTTAGCTTGTTTATTTTTCATATAAAAGAAAATAACTTTATTTTTGTTAGTCATTATTTATTAAAACCTATTCATTTCATAATCAAGTTTAAAGTATGTATACCTTCCATAAAACATTGCTTAATACACCACGCATAAACGTAGAAATCAAAATTTTAATCTTTTTAGTATTGAAACTAATTAACAAAATAAAACTTCTTATTCCTCTTCTTACAAGGAATTTTTGAAGTATCTGTTTTGTTAGTAATATTCAATAAAATAAAATATCTTCACGAAAAAACAATATCTGAGTAGATGAATCAGGTTCTTGTAATCACAGTCAGACTCATCATTATTAATATTGCCTGTAATCAGACTATTATAAAATAAGGATATTCTTTTGGTGTCTGACGTGACTTTACCAAGATCCATAAGGTCTTTGTGTTTATTTTTTCAATTGGCGGGGTTTTCAAGCACTGACTAGAAGCAGATTCACCTTTTCTTTTTTGTTTCGTATGTTCTTCGGTTTATTCATGCAGTTAATCCATTTAACACCATCGTCTTCATAGTTGTACTTAAATATAATTTTAAAGTGACCGTTTCTTTTATTTTAAATTCACTCATTGTTCATGACATTTTAGTTCCATAGCTAGTAGTTGTCCAATTATTGAAGTGCTTGAAATGTTTCAAAATCAAGAATCAACACTTGTTACATTTCAATGACATTATACGGCTTGCCATCTGTTTTAGGTCTGGGGTCTTTAGTCTGTCTCTCAATCAAGGCATGCATGCTGTCTCCTTCGTTTCTGGTATGACCTAACACAAGGAAACGATGAATAATATTTATATTAAATTTGTTACATATGTACATATACATTAAAAATACGACTCTATTTCAATTCTAGCCTCCACAATTGTCAGACCAAAAACGATACTCTTATACCTTTGGGTATTGTCATTTCAATAAATTTATAAACACAGATTTCAATTGAATTAGCTCCCTTTTAGCTGTCTGTTGATTCCAAGAATAGCAAACCTTGTAAAGATGCCATATCAAAAATGGTAAAATTTGACATGAACGATTTTCTTTTACAATAAAATGTACATTTAACATTTCTGTAAATCAAAAGTACATGCTAAAACCTCTTTATTTGCATTGGTAATTCTTGTTTTTTTTTAATTTTCTAGCTGTTCTCTTTCTTTCAAATGATTTCTTTGTTTTGTATTTCTTCTTCGGTAGCCTGTGTTTTCATCACGATATTGTCGTACATTAGCCGCTTTGCGAGAATTGACATTTGAATCAAACCACTCTTCATAATGCTTGTACATCTTGGGAAATGGCAATGATCTATCCAAATACTTACATTTCGAATCTTTGTGAGTGTAATGAGCTTCAAAAGGCGCGAGATTCAATAATATGATCAACAACACCACGTACCATATTGAATCTGAATTGAATGTTGTTGACCTGGTCGTTGAACGCAGTGATGAGGTAAATACAGACTGTAGACAGGCGTCGTGTTGCATGACGATAATTTCATATGACCTAATTCCAAATACTCGTGGATAAGTGATTTATATTCTTGTTCAATATCTTTTCGATAGGTAAATCATAAAGGTTGTGATTGTTCTGATGAAATGATACCGCCTTGTATGATAGAAGAATAGACGTCCGCCCCCAGCACCAAGTTTACTGGGCGGCTCACGTTGAATTCAGGATCGCCGAGTTGAATGCTTTCTAGATATGACCAGTCTGGTTTGTTGAATGTCTTGTTGGGGAGATTGTTAATTAAGATTTTCATGATAAACACATCTGTTGTAAATAAATAATCGCTGTAAGCAGATGAGCAAATTATGTTAATAACACCTTTACAGTTGTTTTCCTTTGCTCCTACTCCGAAAATGACACCTTTGCACCACTGTCGAGGAAGTTGTAGCATCTCAGCTGCCTTCTCAGAAATCAGGGAGATCTGGGAACCCTGATCAATCAGCGCTCGAATCTTGATATAAGTACCATCAACACACTTTACTTTTACTAACTAACTTTAATTACTTAAATTTTTAATTAACTAACTTTGTTGCTAAGAGGGTTTCATTTATATTGTTTTGTGACACGCTAGTAGCATTTTTACATTGTTCTGTTCCTGAGGTCGAAGGTTTTATGTAGGCCTCGTGTATGAGCGTGTTATGTCGGCCCCGACACTCGCGGCAACGTTTTTCAGATATGCAATTTTTGCCGTAGTGATCGTAAAGACAATAGTAGCAATATTTCAATTTCGCAATTGTGTTCGCCTTCCGTTGGTTGTAATTTGGGAAAGTTGCTGCAGTGAAATATACCGTGGTTTTCATTTTTGCATAGTGGACATCCTGTTTGCGTGTTTTTCGGTGCATAATTAGTGACCTGATTTTAATTGCTGGTAAATGATTTAAAATAATGAGGCTTCTTTTGATGAGATGTTGTTTCAGGCTCAGAAGATTTTGCTGTGGAGTATTGTTTGCGTCGAGATGATTCGAGTGACGTAAATTTATTTTCCAAAAAATTTAAAAAATCTGCTAAAGTTGGTAAGTCCCTAGGATTCTTTAGGGATTCGATGTAATCTTTGTGAGTCTCAGCATCTAGTTTTTGAAACAAAATATGCACCACCAAAGGATCCCATGAGCTTATGTCTACACCTAGGTTTTTTATGGCATTAAGCCTTTCATTTACGCTGTCATAAATTTTCTTGATATGTGCTGCTGATTGTTGTTGAGCAATAGGTAAATTTAAAAGAATGTTGATATGAGACCCAAAAATTAATTTGTTATTATTGTATCGATGATTTAACAAATCCCAACAAACTTGATAGTTGTCCAAATTGATATGCAGGTGCTGTACCATTTTTTCCGGTTTGCCTCTAAGTTTACTTTTTAAAAACTGCATTTCTGGGCGTTTGACAAGGTTCGATTGGTATGAACTACTTCGCAAAACAAATCCTGAACGGTACCCACTGATGATAATTGCCAGTGAACGTAGGTATGTCCATCTGGGGTGTGGACTTTTCTCGATGACTTTCAGACCACATCTTTGTATTGATATCTTTCTTGATTTGGTTTCTTCATACGCTCCGTTTGAGCGATCCAATTCGCTATCGAGCTCCCAGTGTAAGGCATCGATAGCTGCCCAACGAGATTGAGGGTACGTAATAAATCTTCGAATTCCCATTTTCTGATACTAATTCAAGGTTGAAATGTTTAAGTTACTGTTCTGTTTTTTTCAACGTTTCTGTTTTACCTCGATGTTGATCTTGTAGTTATCTGTGGCGTGATTTCATTTGTTTTAGAGACAAATGTCGGTGGCTTTAATAATGGTGTTCCAGGTCTATCCTCTGTCAAAGGCTGATAGTTTCGCATATGCGCTCTAATGTTGTCAAATCTGTCCTTCAGACTTTTACGTTCATGACTATTCTTTCTTTGCTTGGTACATCCAAATCCAGTTGTCATAAATGCTGATATCTTCTATACTACCCAACCAATAATTGTCCAGAGTATTTAATCTGCTTTTGATATAGTCCGAAGTCTTCCTATCGGACCCGTCCTTCTTGAAATTGGTATACAAATTTTCAATTGCTGTTGATAGCTGCTGCTGCGTAGTGAGGACATCGTTGACAGACATCATGATATAATAATAAGTAAAATGGAAATACTTCTTACTTGATATGATGCTGCTTGCTGATTGTGCTGAGGTGGTTGGCACGTTCGTGCTGTAGTGGTGGTAAGTACTCAGTGGAGATACTGATACGCTTATATGCTCCAAGACTCGCTACGCCCTAGAATCTGCTTGATACTTGATGCTTGTTAAACCGACGGCCGGAGCTTATTGATAATGATAGAAGCTGCACATTTATTAGTACAGACCGAAAGGCTATTGCACACGTCACTTAGTGCACTATATCGCAATAGCTCACTGAGCGGAAACACTTTTTCCGGTCGTTAAAACCCGAATTTTAGGTCCCGCTATGGAGCTCGAAGGACCATAAAGATGTACGGTACACCTTTAAATGATATATGATATAAGAAAAAATGATTTTATTTATACTTAATAATGATATTGATACAAAATTGATAATGATATTGATATCAATTTGATAGTGATATAGAACACGTCCGCCGTGTTCGGAATGACAACGCGACTGCTTGAAAAATAAAGTAAATGACGCAAATGATGTTGACCTAAATAAATTACTTACTAACAAAAATTTACGGTTGCACTGTACAAGTTCTTACTATCATTGCAGGCCTTTGTGCCGGTCCAATGATATGGCTATAGGGAATAGTGATTCCGGACTAGCATAAATAGTACTTGAAAAAAAGGGAAAATAGAAAAAAGAATGATTCTATTAAAAAAAGGGAGAAATGATTGCAGGGCTTGTGCCGATCCAATGATATAGCTACAGAGACTAATCATTCCGATCTAGCATAAAGATGATTATAGTTTTATAGGACTTACTGCCGGACCAAAACTGATTGTCACACAAGTCTGAAGGGTCAATATAGACCGGACCAGACGCTATTTTTTCAGGATAATCGAAAGATGTTTTTCTGTCCACAGATAACTAAGATTGTGATGGAGCGTGCGAGGTCGCACGAATGTCAGCATGGCGTGACGGCGCCTGTGCTTTGCACGTGTGGCCGCACCGATGTAGCTAGACAGAATTTTTAGGTTCAACACGTGCCCGCACACCTGTGCCACAGGTGCGGTGGCGCTGTGTTCAGATACTTGTTTTACTTGTATAAAACGGACGGTGCGGCCACCGTTAAGGAGTCTTAGCTCTGGCGGAGTGTGCACATGTCGTATTCCGTTTAGCTCACCATTGACACATTAGATATTAATTAGTGCAAACGAATTAATTGTTATTCTCAACTACAAAATTAGTCTCGGTACAATTTATAGTTTTTAAGTAATATATTTAAATTAACTTATTTAAAAAGTCCCGCTGGGTTTCTTGCTGGTTCTTCCCAGGACAGACGTTTTATCCGAACCGGTGGTAGTAGTACTATATTGAATAAAAGTGATTCTATTCTATTCTAAAATCTTTTTTCATGTGACTCCATACATCATAAGAACATCCTTCATCAGAAGTGGAATAAAGCTTTCCATTTAAGTTTCTATATTCTTATGATCTTTCTACATATATATATATATATATATATATATATATATATATATATATATATATATATTTATTATTTTCATCGAGCAATTCTTGTATATATATATATACAAGAATGTTGCGGGTATTATATTTAGGCAGTGAAACGAAAAGTGACTGAAAATATCTGAAATTAAAGGAGATAACGTCTCTTGATAACTAAAACTGTTTTATTTCTTATTTATTTTAAGGAAACAAAGGCCATAAATATTTTATGTGTATTTAAGACAACACACAGACACAATTATAACTTTAATACTAATATAATTATAAGTTTTAATCTAAACACTATCACTATTGTATACGTATTGTCTGCGCCGTGTATCGTACCTATAGCACATATCAATAACTAATAGTAAATCTAAAATTCTCTTCGCACAGACATCCATTAATATGTTCACGAAAATTAGTCGAGCTGTTAACGTAATACCGAGAACTTAAAACCGATAGCGCGTAACTGTTTGTGGACACAACAATACACATCCGATATCCGACGTACCAACCGGATTAACCGAGCAAAAGGAATTTGTGTCAAAAATTGTTGTCTCGTTAGGTGTTAGTAGTAAATCCATCCAATGTCCATGTCTAGTGTACGGGGCTATATATTTTAAATGTTTAATCAAGTACAGGATCTGTTATTTTGTACTAATTTGTGACATGAGTTATGAAATATATTCAAAAGGGTGTTCAACTTCATCAATACTGATTGATACAGTTTCAGATACAAATTATATCAAGTTTTGATTTCTACATAAATTTTTAAATTACACCCATTTATATTTCCTAGTCTTTTTCGTTAATACAATATTGTTTATATCCAGTAAATTAAGTATTCACCCGTAATGGACATGAATGTTAGATTTTAGTTTCTTCTTTTTTTTAATTGTATTGTGTAGGATATAGTGTTAATAGTGTTCCATAAGTAAATAAAAAATTAACAAATCCGAGGCTCGATTATTTATTTATTTTATGGAGAAATTTAAGACGCATATTTACACTTGATCTTTTACTTAAAAAGTTAATGACGATTGCACGTTTTGTTGGCAAAAAATCTAAAAATATGATACGAATATAACTAATTGGAGTAGTAATTATGAGAAAACTGAGTACTGCATTCTTGAAAAGGCCTATATTCAGCAGCGGTCTCAAAACTGACGTTGAAGCGATGGTGAAATCCCCCGATGAGGCAATCTATGGAGGCCTACGTTCAGCCGTGGGCTTTTATAGGCTATAATTAATGTATGAATGGATGGAGCCACAACTTTATTTCAGAAACGTAGACGACAAAAGTATCTAAAAATATTACCGATGTGCGACAACTAATCACAGTAAGTCATTCCAACTTTAAGTTTCCTACTAAACAGCAGCTGCAAGTAATTATTATGAAGTTTTTCATTCCTAATGAAATAAGAACTTCTCAGTGATCCTCGTAATTAATTTTAGAATAATGTTATTAAGTGAGCACCAAATATTATTATATGCTTAGTAAAGTCGTGCGGTAGCGCCCTAAGAGAATCTATCACATGATGGATTATAGGCAATAGGAGAAATGCAAGAAAATCTAATGGCTTCCGCAGATGGTGGTATAGCGTCAAAGATTCGTAACGTCTGGTACCGCGATCGCTAATCCGCCTGGCAAGCGTGACGACTAATGCGAATCCTCACAACGGAAGAGACTCGTCCAGCTGTGAACTGTTATGGGTCGATGAAGATGACAAAAACTAACAACGCTTATACTATATTGCAATGAAATTCCATCGAAATTTTTCGTAAATATAATGTGTTAAATAGCCAGAATGACGACGAGACCAATTGCTATCGTCTGCACAATGTGAGACATTTTCAACAGTGATCAGTATCCCAACTGAAAAGCAAGTATTTAGGTTTTATTCATTTCATTATATTTCATAGTATTACTTCAAATTTTCTTACACAACATTTTTTTTTCTTTCCGAACAATTTTCAACTCGACAATTTTCATATCGAAGACCAATGTGGATCCGATAGAAATAAGGAAGCCACCGGGAGAAAATTTGGTCTTGTGTATAAATGTGCATCACAGTACAGCCTATTTACGTCTCGATGCTGGGCACAGGCCTCCTCTATTACTATTTATATCCTCGTCTTTTACTATTATTATTTATGGAAGGAGTTGTGCCCATATGCTCTAAATATTTTATTTTTCATACAGGTTATTTTAAGGTTTCCTCTATATTTATATTATTCATTATCACCGAGTCCTCAGTTGACAGGGATGGAACCCGGTGTACCGTGTTCTGTGAAATCTATGAGTGCTTAACCCTGAACTACCTCTTGAACTGCTCTTGTGGATGACTACTAACCGACAAATTAACGTATGTTAATATAATATAAATGTGGTTTTTATTCGTGGTAGAGCCATGCAGCTAAATTAATATGGTACAGTTGTAGCACGAATCTATCTTAGTCCTTACGGCTGACAACGATCTGCATTTTAATTCGCAAACGAAGATAGATGTAGATGTCATGGGCCACAGCAACCACTTACCATCAGGTGCACTGTGTGCTCGTTTGTCACCCTTATTCTATAAAAAAAAGTTGCTAATAAAGAGGTCGAAAACTTTATTATCAATTTATTGTTTATTCGAATTGAATATTTAGCTTCGATTTGGTTCCTGTAATAAGTGTCTTTTTAGCCTATTGGTGCTATATAATATGGGATGAGTCGTTCGCGTCCGTAGGCTGACCACCTATCCCTAGGCCCACCCTACACGTGTCCCCTGGTGGTGCAACAAGCGACAAAGCCGAAAGCACAGAATTGGCCTCGCCGTGGTGACGGCGTAAAAATACCACCCTACTTTCGCACCATGAGGCACAAATTAAAAGAAATGGCCCTGAGTTCCGGCGCCCTTTAATGGGGCAGGGTGCAAGAATCTCCGAGGAAAAACTGGCGACGAGGTTCGCCACCGTCACGTTCTGTCTCCTGGAGGGCGAAAAGTGGATTGCGGAGCCCGTCTGGCTACGCTGAATGTATGTGGAGCAATGAATGATAAGATGGATGAAGTATGCGATATGATGTATGATAGAGGAATAGATGTTATGTATAAATGAGACGAAACGGAAGGATGCCACTACACATGGCATGTATACCGCGTACTGGTCTGGGGTAGACGAGACCGAGCGGAACGCCAGGCGGTATCATCCTTTCAGAAAGAATGGGTCAGTGTGTGAAAGAGTATGAATGTGTAAGCCGAGACTGCTATGGATACGAATGAAAGTGGGCTTAAAGAAGTTGTTTGTTCTAGGGTCTACGCCCAGACATGTCTAAGCCCACTTATATCCGAGAGCAGTTTTGGGAGATGGTAAGGATGGTGCTAATGAAATGCAAGGGTAATGAAAATATTGTTGTATTAGGAGATTTTAATGGAAGGGTTGGCGTGAAGGCGGTTATGAAAGGATATTGGGACGTTTGGTGATGAAAGTATAAATGAGAAGGGTGAAAGCCTCCTCACCGTGTATGTGGAAAAAGAATCTTTTGTGACGAACACTTTTCGTCATAAGAAGATTCACATGTGCATGGGAAAGGGGTGATAGAAGCGATAGATTGCATAATTGTGGATGAAAGAATGAGGCAAAGTTGTAGATACAAGGGTTTACCGGGGTCCAACGTAGGACGGATCATTAAGTAAAAGACCAAGGTCTTATGCCGAATTAATGATCTATTCAGACGTTGGCATCGGACATCTGTTTCTACGTTGTATAAGAACAGAGGTTAGGAAAGTGAAATGTAGACTGAGAGAAAATATAAGTGGTATGGATGAATTGTGTATGAATGATTTAGACTTGGAGACTGTGTGGTATAATATCAAGAAAGGTTTGATGCAGCTGAAGTATGTGGTGTAAGTAAGAGAACAAATGAAAAGAAAAATAACACATTGTGGTGGGATGATGAGGTACGGATGGGGTAGAAGAAGAAGAGGCATGGCTAGATTTACTAGCAACCAAGGCTAGTTATTCTAGCGGTATGAATGATGATATTGAAGAAAAAAGGCAGTCTTTAGACATCTAAATAAAGAGTAAAAGAAGTAGTTGAAAGGAAAAGCAAGAAAGAACGGAGAAGAATGATAGAAGAATATCGGATAACTTCCAGGCAAATATTAAAATGTTCTGGAAACTCGTAAGAACTGCCAGGGGACATTCAAAACAGCCTAGAATGGATGCTATACGAGACCAGAATGGCTGTATTCTGAATGACGAAGTGTCGAGTTTAAGGATGGAAGGAATACTTTGAAAGCGTGTTTATGAGTGATGAGACGTTTGAATTAAATGAAATAGAAATTCCGAAAGAGAGGAAAGAGATAGAGATAAGTATAGATGAAATAATGAAAGAAATGAAAAGTATGAAAGCAGGTAAGGCAGCCGGATATGATAGAGTATCACTCGAAATGCTAAGGGCTGGATAGGAAGTGGTGGCAGACCTGCTGTACACTTTGTTTAATTTGTGTTGGGAACTTAGCGGGTACCGAGGAGACTGGTGCAAAGCCGTGATAATCCTATACAAAGGAAAAGGATCGCAGCAGGACTGTAAAACTACCGTGGTATCAGTCTTCTTAGCATTGTGGAAAACTGTGTGCTAAGGTACTAATTGAAAGAGTTATGAAAGATACTGATGAAAAATTTGGGATGTGCAAGCGGATTTAGAAAGGAATGGGATGTACGGATCAGGTCTTTTCCATGCGCATGATCGCGGAGAAGTTTGGCCAAAACCAAAAGGTTTTTGTGCGTTCGTGGACTTGGAAGGCTTATGATAGAGTGGACAGGGATGTGCAGGCAAACACTGAACTCATTTGGGTTGAGTGCTGGTTGATACAGGCATTGAAGTCTCTGCATAGGGACCCAGTGCTTGTGTCAGGATCAACGGGCCTACTGACTGGTTTGGCATGCATAAAGGGGTCAGACAGGGCTGTGTGTCTTTCCCGGGATGTTCAACCTATTTATGGACAGTTGTTTGGAAAATCTGAAAGTTGAAGAATGCGGGTTAAGAATGTGAGTTAACCGTCAAATGCCTTTTGACGCCGATGATCAAGTCATACCTGCGTCGTCGGCGGCCGAGTTGCAAATGATGGTTACATTAACCTTTAAGTGCCGTAGTGGCGTCTGACAGACGTTGCCATGCCTTTCCGGTCTTATTTTGACCGCCCGACGCGCACTACACCTTTACCGCAGTACCTTCCTCGATCCCTTGCACTATCCCGCAGTAGCGCAAGAGCGCGCGAAGTGCACACGTTTCCCGCCACGCTGCAGTTGACGTCTCACAGACGCAAGGTCGGTACATATGTTATTTTCTCATTGTGTCTGAAAGACGCCTGCACAGTGTTTATGTATTTTTTTTACTAAACGTCTTGTAGTCGTCACGACGGTATATATGCAATAATGATTTTATATTTTTAGATGTCGGAATCTCAGGCATCAACTTCAAGAAAACGGAAATATCAGTGTGATTGAAACGCGCAACCTATTCCTGTTGAAAATTTAGAAGATGCTGTTCGTGACGTGATCGAAGGGGAAGAAACAGATTCAGATTATAGCCAGTTTGATGACAGTGAGGCCGACCCAAACTATGTATTGGAAGAAGGCGACGAGACGGATTCGGAGCAGTCGGAGTTAGAAGTTGAGGATATCCCTGTCATGAGCACTGAACAAGAACAAGTCTTCCCTCCATAATACCTTAGTGTTACCCAAAGCCCCCAAACCTCAAGTATGGATATTGAATCTTATATTTCTCATCACCAAATTATTGAAGACAATGATATATCCCACAGTGAAGAACCTCAGCCTAATTCTCAGCATTTCATAATTACAGAACGTAACTATTATGGCCGTAATCGCTATAAATGGTCTTCTGTAGAACCAGTTGCCCGTAATACACGAACACAACTTCACAACTTCACAACATAGTTCATATAAGAAGACGGCGCCTTCAACATTTGCAAATCTAACTGAGCTCTGGAAACTTTATATTATAAAATGACATGTTTTTCTGATAATTACATACACAAACAAAAAAATTGAAAGCTATAGAGCAAGATACAAAGATAAAAATAAGTCCGAGTTACGTGCGACTACTGAACTTGAAATGAAGGCATTTTTTGGTTTGTTGTATTATACCTCCATTTTCAAATCCAATAGGGAAGATGCTGCCTTTATATTTGCTACTGATGGCTCCGGCAGAGAAATATTTCGATGCGTTATGAGCAAGCATCGCTTCCTGGTTCTGTTGCACTGTCTTCGATTTGATGATCCTGATACACGAGCTTATAGACTAGCCACAGATAAAATAGCAGCTATCTCAGAAGTTTTCAATACATTCATAGAAAATTGCCAAAATAATTACACGCTTGGAACACATGTCTGTATTGACGAGATGTTAATAGCATTCCGAGGAAGATGCAGATTCATAATTTACTTACCGAGTAAACCAGCTAAATATGGAATAAAACTTTTTATTTAAAGTTCTAGCATCTCCTATTAGTTGATGCTAGAACTTTTTACATTTACAATGCTTATATTTATTTTGGCAAGGGATCTGATGGAGTAAGGCTTTCAGAATCAGAAAAGAAATTGGGGTGTGACTCAATGTTTGTTACATTTGTGCAAAGTAATCTAGGAAGTCACGGAAATGTAACTGCGGATAATTATTTTCTTCAATTGAAGCTATGGAATGCCTAAAAGAGAGAGGTTTAACATATCTAGGTACAATGAAGAAGAACAAAAGAGAAATACCACCGGAGTTTCAAGCTCAGAAGAACAGGAACGTTGGAGAAGTACTGTACGGTTTTACAAAGACTTTACAATTATTTCTTACGTTCCAAAATGAACAAAGCTGTAATCGTCATTTCGTCCATGCACCATAAAAGAGACAGACCCAGCAACAAAAACCTATAATAATCATTGATTACAATCAAACAAAAGGAGGCGTGGACGAGGTAGACAAAAAAGTAAACTACTGCTCTAGTAGAACTAGACGTTGGCTGATGGCTATTTTTACCGGTTGCTTGACATGAGTGGTGTCAATGCATATATATTACATAACGATTGCGAAAACTCAATAAAATTGAACCGAGGAGATTTCCTGCGGAGTTTAGCCTGTGAATTAGTACTGCCTCAAATGCAGTTGAGAGTTTACAACGAGAAAAATTCCCAGAGAACTGAGATGCACTATTGAAAGAGTAATTGGAAAAGATGATATGCCCCTGACTACCTCAACTTCAGCACCACATGCCCTTGAAGTTCGAAAACATGCGCCATGCCCTAGTAAGATGAGAAGGCGAACAAAGTATTTTTGTTGTAAAGTAAACCAATGTGTTCTTTAGATGCTGCAGTCAGATTTGAACAAAAGTAAGAAATATATAATTTCATTTGTTTTTCGAAGATCCTTTGTTTTGTTAAAATAAATTAAAGGTTTTTCTAACAAACTAGAAAAGTATTTATACAGACTGACTATACTAAGAAATATAAGATTTGTCCAGAACAAAGAGTTAATGTTAGTTTAGTACCCATGAAGAAATTGTTACAAAATGGTTACTTTGACCCTTGTGATTTTATAAAAGTAAATCGAAGGCTGCTAATTATGAATGAATCTCGTTATTTTGAGTTTTAAGTATAAGATAAACAAATTTAAGTAGAGTTACTAGTTTATACCAGGGATTTATTGTGATATTATTATAGTGTCTACAAAAAATTAAAATATTGATCTCACTCAATATAAGTTACATAATTACGTTATGAATAACAGTTGTGTTCAATATTTTTATTTGTTTTATTTATAAACATAATAACTGTAAAATTTGCAGAATCAGCAAAAGGCTGCGACAAGATATTTTTTAGAAATTCCCCTTCAAACATTACGTCTGTCAGACGCCACCACGGCATATATGTGACAAACTCATCACTACGGTGGTCAAAAGTGAACAGCAGAGTCGGAAGGGACGCCCTAGACGAAGGTTTATCGACCAAATTGGCGATATACTGAAATGGACAAAATTAAGAGTACCCTTAACTGACGAGCGTGTATGCGTAGTATATGGATGTGAGGAGGAGAGGTGTCAGGATCGTGCCAAATGGAAGTCCATAATTTCGCCTACCCTCTGGGTGACAGGCGTGAGTGTTTATGTTTATGTATAATATTTAAATATACTTTTTATGGGTAAGGTAATAGGTTAGGCGAGAAAAAGTGTAAGATTTTTCCGTCAAGACCTTCTTTCTATAGTGCGAGCGAGATGGAATAATATCCATGTCCTCGCACTTTTTCTTATCTTGCCATGAAAGAAATATTAGTTTATTTTAAATGACATTTCATTTTAATAGACGCTAGTATTTTTTTTGTTTATAGAATAAGGGTGACAAACGAGCACACAGTCCACCTGATGGTAAGTGGTTGCTGGTCACAGACATCTACATCTATCTTCGTTTGCGAATTTAAATGCAGATGCGTTGTCAGCCGTGAGGACTAAGATAGAATGCCTCTTTCCAGTAAAAAGGGTCTCCTGTTATCTACACTCACCATACGAATCACAGCAGCACTATGCTGCTATTTTACGCTGGTATTTTTTTATTATTTAATCTTTACATCTACCACAATATGGGATATAAAGGGCGGACTTAATGCCTTGTGGCATTCTCTACCAGTCAACCCTGGATGATTTGAGAAGCTGTGGCAGGTGTAACAACCACTCCATAAATTAATAAATAAGTAAAAGATCTAACAACAAAATGCAAATAAATAAAATATTTTTAAAATATACAAACTTAATATCTACTTTGTAATAAAGAAAGAATGAATAGTAAATATATAAACGGATACTTATATATACACAATCTTTAAATAAATATAAAATAATATAATACAAAATAAAATAACATGATGCATATTAAAATACATATTACACAAAATATCAATTACAAAGCGAAAGAGAGAAAACAAAAGTCGGATAAATCAATTCCTGTTAAAGAATTCCTGAACTAGTCTTTTAAAATAATGTTTGTTACTGGTTTTTTTATATGAACAGGCAGGGAATTCCAGAGCAGTATTGACTGCACAGTAAAAGAGGAATTAAAGAAACCACTCTTATGTGGTGGAATACGAATTTTAAGACTATTTTGGGAACGGGGAACTCTATCATGAGTAGAATATTGGTACTGAAAGTTGTCCTTAAGATAAGAAAGAGAATTTGGATCATTTAAAATTGCATATAGTACTTGTAAAATCGGGAGCTACGCTTTGACGAATAGAAAGCCATTTAAGTTTAGAACGGTACTGGGAAATATGGTCATATTTTACGTAAACCGAAAATGAACCAAATGCAATTGTTAAGTAGGAAAGGTATTCCAGAGCGTGGTCCTTCTCGGTCGAGCTGACCCATTCGTGCTACAACTATACTATTAATATAGCTGCAGCATGGCTCTACCACGTAATAAATAATATTTCATTTATTTGTATATCCATACTATTATAAATGCGAAAGTGTGTTTATTTGTTTGTTTGTTTGTCCTTCTTTCACGTCGCAACAGAGCGTCGGCATGGCATGATTTTGTATGGGGATAGTTCGGTGGCTGTAGAGGACATAGGCTACTTTTTCCGCGGAATAACATCTCATTCCCGGAAAATCGAATATGTTGCACAAGTTTGTCCTTCTTTCACGTCGAAACAGAGCGTCGGCATGGCATGATTATTTGTATGGGGATAGTTCGGTGGCTGTAGAGTGACATAGGCTACTTTTTTCAACGGAAAAATATCATTCCTGTGGAAAATCGAATATGTTTCAAATTAATTAAATTCAGCTAGGTGGCGCCACCGTGATTCTACAAGACGGACGACGGTACGATGGACGAACACAGAATGTCAGAATATCTGGATTATTATGTCTTTTACCAAAATTAAGATAAAAATGTATGGATCTGTTTTTTCCATGCAGGACCGGAAGAGAGCGATAAAAACATAAAATTCACCAGCTGATTTTCTTCAAACGTTTTGCGCATCGTAATTACAGAATAGGCGATAGCCTCGCAGACGATATTAAGCAATCCGTTGATGCTCTGCTTACCCTGCATAGGCGTGATTATAAGTATGGATAAGAAATACTATCACCACCTGTCACGCCACCCTTAACTATTACTAACAATGGTAGAAATAGTTCTAGTAAGCCTTATTAATAAGCCTTAGTAATATTTATTGAACGGAAATGAATACAGTTCTTATATGTGGTTATGAATGAATCGGTATTACAATAAGAAAATTATGCAAAATTATAAGAAAATATTTTTGAGAGTTCTTATTAATCCAACGTATACATAGTTTAAATTGATTCCGCTAGATGTCGTTACTAGGTTTTTAAACGCGTAACGAAATGTTTCCTTATGTACTTAACTCCGCCGTTGAGCCAAGCGTCAACTTATAGTATATGGTACCTATACGCTTAAATTGTTTCTATTTCGTAGCTTATTCGACTCACCTGCTTTCTGATTTCGGTTGTTTGTTATTTGCTTTGTGATTTGGTTAGGTTGAATGGATTTATATTGGCTTTCACTTTCGGATTTGTGTATTTTCTTGGATCGGTTTTGTTGATTTGTTGGTATTCCTTTATACATATTTAGACTCTGGCTTGATTTTGGATTTTGTTCATTTAGAATCGCGAATTGGTTTTCGTTGTTTTAGGTTGTTTAACAGTATTTCAAAGGAATATTATGTAGATAGTGCATACGGTACCTATACACTTACTTTTTCGTTGGTTATATTTATATTGACATCTTTCGATTTCGGTTTTCGCGATTTGTTTTGTGATTTGGTTTGCTGATTCGATTTTTTTGGCCATCGTTGGATTCGTGTTGTGTCTTGAATTGGTTTTGTTGTTTTGAATTTAAAATATTTAAAAGGAATATTTATTCCTTAGATATTTTGGATTTGCTTTTAAAAAATATTTAAAAGGAAATTTAATTCCTTTTAGGTATTTTAACGTTTTTATAAATAGGTTTTACTCATAATGCCTGCAAACGTAAGTCCAGCCTTTCAAGAGTATTTTCTCAAAGACAAGCGAAAGATTAGCTCGGATCGCTAGAATCTTTAGAAGATGCTGAACTGAGAAGGCAAGAACAAGCAGAGCGTCAGGCTGCTTTTAGAGCGTCGGAGACACCTTCTCAACGTCAGCAAAGGCGTCTTGAACAGACAGCGTCAGGCTGCTTTAAGAGCTTCCAAACACCTTCTCAAAGTCAGGAAAGCGTCTTGAACAGGCAGAGCGTCAAGGTAATTTAAGAGCTACTGAAACACCTGCTCAAAGTCAGCAAAGGCGTCTTGAACAGGCAGAGCGTCAAGCTACTTAAGAGCTACTGAAACACCTAATCAAAGTCAGCAAAGGCGTCTTGAACAGGCAGAGCGTCAATCTACTTTAAGAGCTACTGAAACACCTGCTCAAAGTCAGCAAAGGCTATTCGAACAAGCGGAACGTCAGGCCGCCTTAAGAGCCGCGAAAACACCTGATGAAACTCAACACAGACTCATTGAGCAAGCTGAACGTCAATCTACTATAAGGCATCTGAAACACCAGAATAGACAGGCGCGAAGAGATGCAAATGCACAGCTCCAAGCTGAACGTCGACAAAATTTTCAAAGAAACAATTGGTCGGTTTTAATGACGCAGCATTCAATTATCATCCGTTGATTGATTATAAAAATCACAGGTTAGTTGTTATCGGACTGATGAACAAGGCGTGTCGATTTTGCAGCGCTTTAAATGGAAAGATGAGACCGCAGGCATGTGTTGTTCCAATGACAAAGTGTCACCTTCCACTTGGGGAACCAGAAGAACCTTTGAAAACTCTCTTTTATATGATGCTAATGAGTCACGGCGCTTTTAAACAGGATCCGGAAATATAACTCATGCATTCAAATGACGTCCTTCGGAGTTGACCGGGAAATAATAATGCGGGATTTTCGCCTACATTTACGGTGGGGCAAATTTATCATAGAATAGGTTCACTTTTTCCAGCTGAAAACGAACAGCTAAATTTTACAAGTATATTTTATGGGTGACGAAGAAATTGAGGTAGACCATCGCTGCCAATTTATCCATGGAGTTGAGAGACACAGTGTTCAAAATTCAAAGATTCTTGCATGAACGTAACATGTTAGTCAAAACATTTAAAACTGCTTTAGAAAACCTACCTGAAGAGGATTATAAAGTCGTCATTCACGCAGATCGGACCCCTCGAGGAGAGCATGAAAGGCGCCAATGTCCTTTGATAAACGAAATAGCAGCCGTAATTAGTGGTGATCAATTTTCTTCACGAGATATTGTCTTGCGAGCACGTGATGATACGTTGCAACGGGTAGCTGATACACACAAGTTTTATGACGCTCTGCAATACCCATTGATTTATTTGAAGGACAAGAGGGTTATCATTTTCAAATTCCACTCATTAACCTGGTCACAAAGGAGCCTACCCGAACAAAAAGTATCATGTATGGATTTTATGTATCATATGATGTTGCGAGAAAATGATTTTAACCTCTAGCGCGGTGTAGACAATTATTTCACAAATTTTTGTAGACATGTATGTGAAGGTAGAAAGTGAACGTCTCCGTATATATCTTTAAATCAAAAAGCTGCGTTGAGAATTATATATTTACAAGATGCAGTTTCTAGCGACGCCAATGTAAACCCAGAGATTTAGGTAAAATAGTAACTGCCCTCATCATTCGTTAACAGTCCCTGCTACCTACATGAGTACACACAAGACGCATTCCTCATGTACGAACTTACGGAAGACCTGATCTTTTGTTACTTTTACTTGCAATCCCACATGGAAAGAAATAACTGAGGAGCTAATGCGGGCCAAAAAGTACTGACAGACACGATTTAGTTGTTAGAGATTTAGATTAAAAGTACAAAAATTAATGAATGTAATTAATAAAGGAAAATTTTCGGAGAGGTGCAGTGCTTCATGTATTCAATTGAATGGCAAAAAGAGGATTACCGCATGCCCACATTCTAATATGAGTGATGATTAAAGTTGCAGCCCAGCCAAATAGACGACATAATAAGCGCCGAGATTCCGGATCCTGAGCAAGATAAAGAATTGTATGATACCATCGTCCGAAATATGATTCACGGTCCATATGGAGCACGAAATTCTAATATCGCCATGTATGAAAGAAGGAAAATGTACAAAGAAATTCCCTAAACAGCTATTAAAAGAAACAGTGCACAATGACAATGGCTACCTTTAAAGACGCAGAGCTCCTGAAGATGGTGGCAGGAAAGTTACAATCAAATCTCGCTCTGGAGCGTTCATTAAACCTTAGATAACAGCTGGATTGTCCCGTATTCGCCCATTCTATGTTAAATGTTTAATGCCCACATTAATGTAGGACATGTAGCTCTGTCCGCGCAATCAATATATCTGTAAGTACATAAATAAAGGAAGCGACCAAGCAATATTTAATCTCAGGAGTGAAGGTGAGGCAAATCCTGTTAATGAAGTACAGACCTTTCAAGCAGGGCGTTATGTCAGCAGTAACGAGGCAGCGTGGCGTCTCCTTGGCTTCCTTTACACGAAAGGCACCAACAGTTACTCACCTTGCTGCACTTAGAAAATGGAGAGCGTGTATATTTAACCGAAAGAAAATCCTAAGACAGCCTTCTTTCAACTTTGTCAAACCGACCCTTTGCAAAACGTTGTTATATTCTGAAGTCCCCGCTATTATACTTGGAACACATCTAGGAAGGAGTGGAAACGCTGTATTCAGGCGCGCCTGTTGCAAATTGGCCCGGTGTAAACATCAGAAAGACATCAGATGCCCTGGTCGTGTGTATACCGTCCATGTAACTAATTTTGAATGTTTCTGTTTATGATTGCTGCTGCACCATGTTCGGGGTCCTACAGGATATAAAGACCTTAAAACTGTCAACGGTCAGGAATGCGCAACTTATAGAGAAGCATGTGAAGCTCTGCATCTTTTAGAAAACGATAATCACTGGGATGAAACCATGGAGGAAGCTGCAGTGCCAGTCAACAGCCAAAATTAGGATCTTTATGCAACACTCATATCATCTTGCGGGCTATCTAATGCACATAAATTGGGGACAAATATAAAGAGCATGGCGGAAGATATTTTATGAAGGTTACAGCAGACGCATGCGAACATGACATACAATGAACACATTTATAATGAAGCACTTGGAAAATTGAAGATAAAGTAATGGCAATGGTAGGCAAAAATTGCTGACTTTGGAATGATAAACCTTAGCTAACAACCGAAATGAACTATGATGAAATTATACGTGAAACAAACTACGATATACCAGCTTTGCAGCAGGTAGCCGAATTTGTACCCCGCTTGCTTCCCAAACAAAAACGAGTTTTTGACAAAGTATTAGAACAAATTGAATCTGGAATGGTGCACTTTTTTTTTAGATGCCCCTGGAGGAACTCTGAAGACATTTTGTTAAATTTATTATTAGCGCAAGTACGGAAAGATAAAACATTGCTGTGGCTGAAGCCTTCCGGTATAACGCTGCTAAGTGCTGGGGCCGCACTGCACATTCTGTTTTAAAACTCTAAATCTAGCCCAGGAAGAATCGCCGATCTGCAACTTTAGCAAAAATAGTGCACGAGATATGTACAATGTCGCATAAAAGCTGTAGAAGCACAAATCGAACGCTCCAGGATTTGCGCAGCAATACCGATGTAATGGGAGGAATGGTGGTTTTATTGGCTGGTGACTTTCGCCAAACTTTACCTGTCATTCAAAGGGCACACCTGCAGATGAAATTAAAGCATGCCTCAAGTCGTCTATTTTATGGAACAAGGTGACAAAATTCAGTTTAACTACGAATATGAGTGCATTTGTATAATGATATCAATGCTGGAAACTATGCTGACACACTATTAAAATTGGCGATGGCGGTTGGAAACGGATGCTGAGGCTGCGTTAAATTGACGAGAGATTTTTGTAATTTAGTACAGAGTCATTCCGAATTAATTGCGAGCGTTTATTCAGATTTAACGAACAACATGCATGAAGACAAATGGTTATGTGAAAGGGCGATTTTGCACCAAAAATTGAGAGCGTTAACAAAATAAATTCAGATATATTAAGGAAGTAGCAGGAGAAATAACAGAGTATTTGTCAGTAGACACAGTTATGGACACAGAACAAGCATTTCATATCCTGTAGAGTTTCTAAATTCTCTAGAGTTGTCGCCTCACATAAGCTTCAATTAAAATTAGGCGTCCCATTCATGCTAATGCGAAATTTAGATGCTCCGGTTATGTAACGGGACAAGGCTGCGTGTGACATCTTGACGGAACATAATCGGTGCTACAATTTTGATAGGCGTAAGAAAAGGTGAAATGTTATATACCACGGATCACTATAATTCCACAGATCTTTCTTTCAATTCAAAGGTTGCAGTTCCTATTAAGCTCAGTTTTGCAATGACAATTAATAAAGCGCAAGGGCAAACGTTACAGGTAGCGGGGTCAACTTAGAAAACGGTGCTCTCATGGTCAGCTGTATGTAGCATGTTCGCGTAGTCAAATGCCCAGAATCTCCACATTCTTTCCCGAATGGAAAAACATATAAATTGTGTACAGTAGCGTCTTAAAATAGTGTTCAGTTAGTTTTTTCCAAAATTCCCACAATCAATTTATAATAATTCCCAAAGATCTTCCCTTTCAATTCAAAATTTCCTATTTAGCTCAGTTTCAATTCCAAATGCTGCACCTCTGACGTACCTACTAAGCTCAGTTTCCTTTCAACTCAAAAGGCTGCATCTCTGACGGATCTTTATTTGGCTCAGTTTCCTATCAATTCAGAAAACTGCATCTCTGACGAATCATTTAGCTCAGTTTTTTCAAAAATCTGCATCCCTAACGGATAATTATGCTCAGTTTCCTTTAATTAAAAATATCCCATTTCCATTTGGAATAAACAGGCTATCATGCTTTCCATACGCTGCGTTTCAAAACATTTAAATAGGCTGACGAATCAATTTTGCTCAGTTTCCTTTTAATGGCTGCATCTCTGACAAATCTATAAAACTCAGTTTTTCAATTCAAAAAGCAATGGATAGTTCATTTCAGTGACCATGCGGGCGAAGCCGCGGGTAACAGCTAGTAATATAATACATGTGACAGAAAATATCTGGCCGCCAAGCTTCAGCACGTTAAGCTAGTATTGCAAGACAACAAGCTTCGGGTCCCGTTCACGTCACAGTGACCGAGTGAAGCCGCACAGTCATGTGCTGCTGTACTACCCTATGTCGGAGGAGTCACAGACAAGGTTGGCTACATCTTGAAGCGAGCTCCATTAAAACATACTTCAAGCCGCTGAAGAAGATTAGTCAATTTTACCATCCGTCAAGTGTCATATCCTCTATAAGATGCAGGAGGCAAGCTGGATTGTGAATGTGGTCTCTACATAGGACAAACAAAAGATCTATAAAACCCGCTTAAAAGAACATATAGACGTGATGCACCGACGTTCCGGAAGTCTGCAGTGTGTGAACATGTTCAAGATCGTCCCCGCCACTACATCAGATTTGATAGACCACAAATACTGCAAAACACCGATTCCTACCAAGGATGATACGTGAGGCTATTGAGATTAAAAACATCCTTATTTCAATAGAGAAGATATGGTTGCTGTCATCTGCGGATCCTATTATTAACAAATTAAATCCAAACCCAAGCATACCACTGCAAGACTTCAAGATACCAAGCTCATTCTGCGTAGATCGGACCAAAAAATAATATTCAAAATACTGAAGGTAGCCGGGCTAATCTATGACATTGGGACGTCAAATGCCTTAGTCCTCTGTGATCATGGTGCTATAAATCACCCGAAACGTCGGGAATTAAAATAGTAAATTAAACGCGATAAACTGTAAAAATAATTTTATTCAGTGTGTAGTGTCGTATAAATATAAGAAATCATTAAATAAAGTCGAATTGAGAACCTCCTACTGTTTTTGAAGTCGTTTGAAAAAGAGATTTAATCATAGCATAGATTTCCTATGGATAACCTCTTCAGGAATTTTAATATAGCTATGTTCATTGTTCAGCAGTGGACTTTTATGGTTATGGGCTGTAAAGAATAAATGCAAACTACTGCTAACTAACTACCTAACAACTAATAAACATTCTTAAAATTACTCAAACAATTTCTAACATTATAATATTTTGATTGTGCTGTAGAATTGCTATATTTAAGTTTTTAATAGCATGATCAAACAACACAAATTGAACGGTTTATGAAAACAGTAGGCTTAAAACCTTTGATGACCTTAGATACCCAAAATTAAAAGATTAGTCTATTGCTGCTGGAATCTTATTAAATTACCTACTCAATTTTATTACAAAACGTTTTATTGATATTCTCAGGTTTAGAGAAGAGATAATAAAATCTTTTAAGCACGGCGCGGCGCTATAGTCTTTACTAAATTTTACCTTTTCATGTCGAATTCCATAATTTACATTTAAGTTCACATAATTTTCCAGGGGATTTCTTTATTTAAACAAACTCTAGTTTAAACATATGGAATAAATAAACTATTTTTATATTTTCCTCCTGAACATTTTGCTTCTGAATATTTTCAGGCGAGTTGTTTTATAAATGTTCAACAACGATCAACGATAAAACAAAATTGCTCCGTGTAACGATCATCTTTATGGGAGAAGGGGTGATGAACTTGTTACTAAGAAAAACATACTCTTTCTGCATCTAGTATCTTTATTGTATTTGCATGCATATAATATGTACTTTTAGACAATAATAATTATGGAACCAGTTCTTCTTTAGGATATTTTTATATAGAAGTAAGGGGTATAAACGAACACACAGTTCACCGGATGGTAACTGATGTTGGCCCATAGATAAATACTATCTACGAATATATGGATTAAAATCAAAATGTGGATACATTGTCACTCTTAAGGACTGACACGGAATGCCTCCATATTTACGCGAGCACTACACATTTAAATAAAACTAGTTTTACGGATTTTATCGCGTATATTAACTTATTTTATATTCCTGACGTTTGAGTACTTTACAGCACCCATGGTCACGGGGACTGAGATATTTGACGTCCCAATGTCACAGTTAACCACGGTTACCTCCAGATTAAAAATTACATTTTGTTCCGATCTATGCAGTATGAACTTACAGTATCTGAAGTCTTGCAGTTGTATGTTTGGGTTGGGATTTAATTTTATTAATTATAGGATCCCAAGCAGATGGTAGCACCAGCCATCTTCTCTATTGAAATTAGGATGTTTTTGATTTCAATAGCTCGCGAATCATCCTTGGAAGGAATCAGTTCTTTAGCGAGATTTGTGGTCTATCAAATCTAATGTAGTGACGGGGCGATCCCACATGTTCACACAGACCGCAGACTTCCGGAGGGTCGACTTTCACATCAGCTATGTGTTCTTTAACGCGGGTTTTTATTGATCTTTTGTTTGTCCTATAAGAGAGACCACATTCACAATCAAGCTTGTACACCCCTGCATTTTGCAGAGGACATTACTTAACTGATGGTAAAACGACTAATCTCTTCGGCGGCTTGAAATATGTTTTAATAGAAGCACGCTTCAGGATGTAGCCAATCTTGTCAGTGACACTCTGACATATGGGCACAGCAGGCACTCGTTGGACTGTACGGCTTCACTCGTTCACTGTGACGTAGGCGCGGGACCCTGAAGCTTATTGTCGTGCAAAACTTGCTTGACGTGTTGGAGCTCGGCGGCCAGGTGTTTACTGTCACAGATCCTCGTAGCCTCTGATACAAAGATTTACCCACGGTAGCTAACTGTGAAGGATGGTGATGAGAGTCACCGTTTAAATATCTATCTGTATGGGTCTTTTTTTATACACAGTGTGGCTAAAGTGTTGTGATTCTGAATTACTAACACATCTAGAAAAGCCAAAGAGTTGTTTGCTTAACTCATTAGAACTGAATTTTAGAATTTATAGAGTTAAGATGGTCTAAAAATGCAGCTTTATCTAAAGGTAGAATTGTGAAAGTGTCGTCTACGTACCTTGTAGAATCTTGGATTTACGGGAGAAGGTAGGGCTTTCTCCTCAAAGTCTTCCATGAATACGAGTATATCGGCGACAATGGATACAGGTGGCCCATCGCCACTCCATTTACTTGCTTGTAGAACTCCTCCTTCCACAATAGGTAGCCAGATGTAAGGCAGTGTCTTAGTATGCTGTATATCTATGGGCATGTTGTTTCCTCCAGCCTTCTAGTTACAATCGAGATGCAGGCTTCAACAGGTAAGCATGTGAACAGAGACTGCACATCAAAACTGACCATAGTTTCATTGTCTGCCAGATGTAGGTCTTTAATCTCGCTGACAAAATGGTAGGAATCCTTGTGTGTGCTCTTATATCCCCTGAGTGGAGTGAGATTTTCGCAAGTGTTGAGCCAATCTGTTAGTTGGTGAATCGATTTATAACTATGGTCGTAGTGGAGCATTGGGCTTGTGTATTTTGTAACCCATACAACTTCGGTGGTTTGGCACACGTAGGTATTATCGATTTTACGTCCAGATTTAATTTTCGGAGTTTTTATGAGATCACTAGTTGTTTTATGGCAGTTATTTTTTGGGTCTTTTAACCTTTTATAAGTGCTTGAACTGACAAAAGTACTTGTATTTTAAAATTATAATCTGACGTATCCATGACTACCGTGGCATTTCCTTTATCTGCGTGGGAATCGTGACTCACGACGTGAGTAAATCGCGGAGAATCGTGAATCGGGTAAATCTTGTTTCAGAGAGCACGAGGATCTGTGATAGTAAACACCTGGCCGCCGAGCCCAACACGTCAAGCAAGTTTTGCACGACAATAAGCTTCGGGTCCCGCGCCCACGTCACAGTGAACGAGTGCCGGCCACAGTCGAGCGAGTGCCTGCTGTACTGCCATATGTCAGAGGTGTCACTGACAAGATTGGCTACATCCTGAAGCGTGCTTCTATTAAAACATATTTCAAGCCGCCGAATAAGATTAGTCAGTTTTTACCATCAGTTAAGTGTAATGTCCTCTGCAAGATGCAGGAGTGTACAAGCTTGATTGTGAATGTGGTTCTCTTATATAGGACAAATAAAAGATCAATAAAACCCGCGTTAAAGAACACATAGCTGATGTGAAGAATCGACGCTCCGTCTGCAGTCTGTGGACATGTACAGGATCACCCCGTCACTACATTAGATTTAATAGACCACAAATCCTCGCTAAGAACACCGATTCCTTCCAAGAATGAATTACTGACTCGGTAGAGTCGAGTAACTGATACTACTAGCTTGTGTCTGTTCTAGTATTTACAGAATGAATATCACTTATTTTTGTATAACTACTTTTATTTTTGTGGACGTAAATTACATTTTCATAAATGTATTGAGAGGCCAAAGTTAATACATTAATTTCTTAAATTTTTGTCGGAGAGACTCTTTAGGTTTTAAATCATAGATTGCTCTTATGGCCCTCTTCTATAAAACAAATATAATTCCAGTGTCAGTCGCGTGTCCCCATAACAAAATACCGTCAACATTATGCTATGGAAATAGCGAAAGTAAACAAGTCTAGCTGTTTTCACACTGGTAAGATTTCTAATAAAGATTTTACAGCATATGCTGCAGAAATAAGTCTGCTTGCTAATTTTGATATATGGGGGCTCTATTGAAGATTCGCGTCTGGTGTTATTTCAAGAAAAATGGTGGTATCGACAAGACTCAGTTCATCCCCTTAAAATTGTATTAGTATTTAATTGTTTGACATTTGGAGTCATGAATTTCATACATTTAATTTTAGTGCCATTTAAATGCAAGTTATTAACATTAAACCAATTTAATAATTTAGATATACTAGTAGCATTATTTACTTTGTCATATTTTAATAATTTTCGTTTTAATTTGAAAATTAATGAAGTGTCATCAGCAAAAAATACTATATTATGGTTATCCCTTACTATGTAAGGTAAGTCATTAATATATACAAGAAACAGAAAGGGGCCGAGAATTGAGCCTTGAGGCACGCCCGTTTGTACTATCGAACCGGAAGAGCTCATACTATTAATGACTACCTTTGCGTTCTGTTACTTAAATATGAAACAATTAATTTAAGAGCATTACTTTACACCGTAGTGTTGTAGTTTCCTGATTAATGTTTCACGGTGAACACAATCGAAGGCTTTGGATAGGTCACAGAATATACCCAAAGCATCCTGTGAATTCTCCCATGCATTGAAAATATATTTAATCAGCTCAACACCAGCATCAGTTGCCGAGCGACCCCTTGTGAAACCGAATTGATTTTTAGAAGTAAATTATTAACATTAAAATAAATTAATATTTGATCAAGAATAATTTTTTCAAAATTTTACTAAGTTGTTGCAGTAAAGAAATTGGTCTAAAATTGTCAAGGTCTAATGTACTACCAGATTTAAATAAAGGTATTACTTTACCTTCATTAAATCAGGAAACACCATATTCGATACTAGTATTAAAAAATAATAGCTAGTTGAGGCGCGATTATATCGGTTATAGACACAATAACTTTAACGGAAATCCTAAT